>JABEYC010000177.1:0-23169 GCA_013266195.1 Fusarium zealandicum | reverse complement strand
GGAAGGCTCTCGCATCGTTTTCTCTAGCTTGGGTGGGGATGGGGATGACAGTGGGGGGGGGGGAGGGGAGGAGGGGAGGGGTGTGGTTGACAGGGGTGACGGTTCACTCCATCCAGCAGCTCCCGTCAGCCAAAGCTCTCCAGACGGGACCCAAGGTACCTATCCATGTACGTCCTGTACCTGGCAGCGCTGTTTTAGGGCAGTCCGGTTCTGATGCTTCGGTTCTTATATCGACAAGCAGCTTCCAGGGGCTTCCCTATCAACGTTCCGCATCACGACAGACAATAGCAAAAGGCTGACAGCCCAGTTCAGACCACCAAAGAGTCTGTATCCACAGCGACAACCTGGCCCGCTCTGTGGGGGGGCTTTTCCTTTGATCGTCCGGGCGGCTCACCAGTTTGAGATGGCTCAGGGATGTACCGCCATCGGGTGTTTTGAGTTGACGGGCTGCCCTTCAGCTTTGCTCCAACCTAACTTGCTTGTGCTGCTTGTTGCCAACAAGATTTGCCTTTTCCACCATCTTTCGTCTTTGATTGGTCGTTGAGCCAGTTTCACTGCATTTCAAATGGAAACTTGACACCAATCTGTTATCTTTGCCGTGGCCATTGTTATGTCTCTACAGCCCAGAGGAATCACGGCCAGCCATCACCCATGGTTGATAATAAGGGTCCAGATGGGGGCCGACCCGAAATCTTCAGCCTCTTTTGCCATCGTCCCTGACCCATGGCAAAAGTAGTCACATAATACTACGTAGTATCTTCAACATGCCAGCTTCCAAGAACAAAGGCTCCATGTTGCCAAGACTGCTAATAATATCACCCAAGTTTGCCTTCTAGATACTAGTTCCATCATGCCTTCGTGGGCAGTGCCCGGACAGGTTCATGGGTTTTCACGATTTCTAGCTCACTACTAGCATCATGGAAGCTTTCTAACACTGGACCCGACGTTTGTCACGGCAACGCATCTCGCCGAGCCGTCCACACGACATCCAGTGCCATGGGACAAATGGTTAGGCGAATAGAGAATACCATTTGTTAACTACTGAGGTTCTCTAATTCCCATTTGGAGGTTTTATAGATTGAAATGTACCCATGTAGAGTTGCTATTTGCTAAACTTCTCGATGAGGCAACCTATTGGACTTGGGACAGATTTAACGCCGTATCACAGCGCCTATAAGCCAATTACATCCAGTGCGTACATGGCTTCACAAAAAGCCTGGACCTATCCCTATGTGTCCTATTATGTCCTAATACCTTGACGACTGCTGTATCCCAAGATACCACTCATCATCGGCAACCTCAACCAAAGTCGCCAGCCGCACGGTGTCTCTGAGCCTTGTCCCGCCGCTACGGCAGAGCCTCCACCAGGCATACACCGCAAGCCTGCAGCTCGCTTCCCAAACAAAGATCTGCTCCTCCATACGAGCCCCCCTCGCGGCTAAACAAGCTGTTTGTTTTTCCCACCAAGCGCTGTTACGGAGACGTCGTCATGCTCCTTCGTATCTGTAAACGTTTCCCGACGTCCCACTCCCCCTCTCCCGGCACTGGCAGATGCATCCCCTGCGTTGCCCAGCACTGCAGACGCAGGCCCCCGGACGGTTCTCGCCGCTTTCTGGCCCCTCCGAGACAAAACGTCACAGAATCCATGGATGCTCAGGGGTGCGGCCGCCACCAGAACCGTCCCTGCAAGCCCTGGACGTGATGGCACCAGATCGTCCCCCAGGTCGTGGGTCTCTGCACCTGCTCACAGCCTCATTCGCCCCCTAACGAGCCTCCAAGAATAGCACGTTGTAGCGCCTGTTCCGCCCGGCGTTGCCCCCCCTCTCAAGCGCAAGCGCGGGCGTTGGCGATGCGTCCACGCTTGCTTCTCGATTTCTTCTAGCCCTCGAGAGCATTCCTCTCTGTATTTGCTTTTCTCTACGGTCCCCGTGACCGGGGTATAATAGACTGTTGTTCCTTTTTGCCGTTGCTATTATTGGGCCCAACGTCGTGTGTCTCTGTCTCCCACTGGTACATACTCGCTCCGACGTCATGTTCTTTAGAGGATTCCAACTCTGGCCCTACATATCTGCCCGGTTGAGATCCGTTGCAGGTTCTGACCCAAGCCTTGCAGGTCGAAAAGGAACCATCCAGCTCTCTGACATCAGCCACGTTGCCTCAGGGGGTGCCCCCGCTGAGCCTGACTTCCGTCATCAACCAACTTAGCTGATGGAGTGGGTGCGTCAGTCCCAGCCAAGGTCCGGCTTCGTTGCTGCGGCTGTTGCTTGTCCGAGATTGAATCTGTTTCATCAACCTTGACGATCTTCATGTTAGGTATCGTATTGCCAACTCGCAAGCGGTATATTTTCTTGGCTATGTTCAGCTTCAGTTTCAGTAGAGATGACTCGTCAAGCAACAACAGAAGCACTCTTCTGAGCAACACCGGATACGGACCGCCCCAATGGCTTCGTATCCCCTCCACTATCCACCTGTCAGAATAGGACGCACAAGGAATCAACGCCGCTAAGCCCTAGCCTAGCAAGATAAATCCTTCTGTTCTAGATGGGTCTTATTACTGCTTCTTTAGGTTTCCTGTTAGCCATAGCGCTCAGCAGTAAACCGCGTTCGGCGGTTTTCCCGAGTCAGACTCGGCCGTGAGCTTGCTGACGTCTCACGAGGGGGCATTCAGCCTTGCAGACCGGGTTTGGCTCAACGAATTGTACACCCAGGCTCGAATGCATGCCTGCTGCATATCAAGATGTATCTAACGGCTGACCAACGCATGGATCTCATACTGTGCCCGGGGCGAACGACACCTTCATCCGAGACGCCATGTGCATTCCTGTTTGTAGGGCTGGGCCAATCTCCAGCCGCCAGCCCTGACTCTATCATACAGCTTTACAGATTACCCATCGACCCCGTATCTCAACCACCGTCATTCGTAGAATTCCCATGCGCCTGGCCTCCGTAGTACCTATCTTCGTCTTGCTGCACCCACCGCCTGATTACAGCTTCTGGTACTCCAGCTTGCCCTCCAGCTTCTTGGCCTCGGCCACCTTGCGAACCGCCTTGTTGAAGTCGTCCTGGTTGATCGATTCGCGATAGTCCTTGATGGCAAACAGACCACTGTTTTGTATGTCAGCAACTGTCAAATGAATGCACTAATCAGAGCTCTGGGGTGGGAGCAAGCTTACGCCTCGGTAACCACGTTTCGCAGGTCGGCACCGTTCAGCCCGTCACTCATCTTGACCACACTCTCAAAGTCGAGTTCACCGTCAATCACCACACTATGCGAGTGAATCTTGAGAATCTCGAGTCGTCCGACCTCGTTGGGCAGAGGAATCTCGAGCTTGCGGTCCAGACGACCGGCTCGGAGCAACGCAGGGTCCAGTGTGTCGGGTCTGTTGGTGGCCATGATAATCTTGGTCTTTCCCAGGTAGTCGAAACCGTCCAGCTGGTTGAGCAGCTCCATCAATGTTCGTTGGATTTCTCGATCAGCACTGGTACCCTCCGAGAATCGTCGTCCACCGATGGCGTCGATCTCGTCCATGAAGATGATACAAGGCTCGTGCTCTTTGGCATATCCAAACATTTCGCGGATGAGTCGCGCCGACTCACCAATGTACTTGTCGACGATGGCGGAGGAGACAACTGGTTAACCGTTAGTTTAGATCGCACCGCACGAAACATTGTAACAGAGCCCGTACCTTTGAGGAAGTTCGTCTCCAGACTGCTCGCGACTGCTCGCGCCAGGAGAGTTTTGCCAGTTCCAGGAGGTCCATACAGCAAGACACCCTTGGGTGGCTTGATGCCTACTCGCAAGAACAGCTCGGGATTCTTGAGGGGCAGCTCAATCACCTCCCGCAACTCGCGAATCTGGTCGTTCAATCCACCGATACCGGCAAAGCTGACTTGGCCGGGGTCCTCGAGCGACATGTTGTACACAAGCGGGTCAACCTCGCGGGGCAGCATTCGCATAATGGTGAGTGTCGTCATGTCAAGGGCAACACGCGTGCCTTGCTTCAGTTTCACCTTGTCGACCTTTGATCTGCAGCCGACGACATATCGTGGTCCGGAGGAGGCCTTGACAATAACTGCAGGTGGAAATGTTAGCTTGCTTCAGCTTTGTGAATACACCATGTCGCCTTACATCGTTCGTCATCGAGCTGTTTTAGGACCTCGCCGATAATCTGACCCACGCTCTGTAGCGCCTTGATGTTGTCTTCGGTCCGGTCGAATTCCCTCTGCATGTCCTTGATCTCAAGACGCAGGTTCTTGAGCTTGGCCTCCCACTCCCGAGACTCGATGAGCTTGCCCCGGTAGGAGTTGAGGGCGGCCTGGCGCTCTTCCTCGGCGGACATGGTCGCGAAACTGTGTCGTGCTGTTTGTTCGTTTTGATTATATTCTTAAGAATCGATTCGGTAGGCAAGAGTTCGCGGATCGGGGATTAGGAGCTTGGTTGTTCGGTAGATGTAGAGGTGTTTGGCGGCTGTGATTGTTGTTCATGGCAGATGCGGAGCTTACCTCACCAGCTGGAGCCTTCCACTAGCCCCTGCAAGCCAAGGAGAGCTTGGTCGGTTGAAACTCGGGCATTTGAGCCGCATCGTCCTGGCAAGTCACTTACCCTGCATCTCTCCTAGAGGCGGGATCTTTTGGGTACGATATGACGATAAGATTCTGATCTCTCATTATTAGTTTGATAGAACGTATGTAATATCGTTAGATTTCTCTGTGCGATATAAAAATGATTGAACTTGTGGTGGGCTTATGATTTGGACTGCTTCGGCATGGAATTGCATTCAACCTTGACTTGGGGCATTTGGTAACCAGTCGACCGTTCCAATTTGTGTTCAGCGCAACGTACTACATACTATATTTACAAGACCCCTTTTTGCTGCTGAGCAGCAACTCGAGTACCATGATCTAGCCCCTATCGTATATCTGCATCCTCACATAGCGGTGGATCAACACTGGCTTGGGATATGATCCCATTTGACCAGCCGCATCCAATCGTATCCCGGAGGCTCAACTTCAAGACAAGTATGACAAGCCTTTGTAACTCCAGAAGCAACATTGAAGGCCCTTCTAGCACCTCATCTAACCGAGCACTTGGGTTGATGTTGTTGCGCTTGAACGTACACCTAGGCCGGACTCGAGTGTCTGGGTCGTCTCACTCAATGTGGATGTAAGCTGTCGAAGGGAAATCAGACAATCCCAAAGAGGCCGCAGCTCTGGGGCAAGCCAGCGGTAATTCAAGTTTGAACGTCCGCACGGCTGCCGAAAACATATGGGTTGATATCAGAAGAGGCTCTTCACTCCTTGTCGTCCTTGTCATCAGCAGAACCCGCCGCATCCTCCTTTGCTTTCGGCTCCCCTTCAGCGTCAAAGCCGAGAGAATCCAGCTCCCGAATCAACTCGTTGATCTTGATGACCTTGGCGATCTGCTCGGGCAAAAGCGCCTCGCCGCCCTCCTTCTTGTTCTTGAGATCCTTGGCTTGCTTCAGTTTCTTCTTAAGATTCCGGGCCTTCTTTTCGCGCTCAATTTCGGGGTCAACCTCATCAGCCTTGGACGTCTGCGCATCAGCGGCGGCATCATCGCCATCCGTGGTACCCTTGGCCTTCTTCCGAGCCTCGCGCCTCTTTGCGTTCTTGTTGCTGGCGGCGGACGCTTGCTCGGATGTGTCTTCCTTCATGCCCGCGGCACCTGGAATGCCAATTCTCTTGCCACGATCTCGAAATGCCTCGGCGGTGCGGTTCTTGTAGACTTCGACATCCTCGGGGGGGCGGTAGCCGGGACGGATCTTGATGGCCCTGCGGGTGCTACCATCGGAGCGAACAGACTGGGGAATCTCGCGGTCGCCGCTGGACTCGTCGGTGACGATGCCCGAGGTCGAGGGTTGCGAGGGCATCGCGAAAGGAGAGGACCTGCGAATCAATCGGTCGGGTAAGGCCAACGTCGGAGGCCGTTTGTCACGGTTGGGGTCCAGCCAGATGAAGTTCTGGAGGGGTTGGAGGGGTTGCAGTGTGTGGCTGAGACGATAATTGAGCCACTGGTTGAGGTGTGGCTGTAAGAGCACAGGTTTCGGCCTCGTGTACGGAGTAATTGAGGCACTGATTGTACCAAGACAATGGAAGTGTTCAGGCACAACCACGAAGCAGTGGGGGATGGTAAGGCACTTACGTACATACCACTATGGTCGTTTTGATCAGAATGATGGACCATATTATATATATCCTTGGATACTTATTCTGTGCTTGTTTTTCGGAGATGCAACGTGCTCTAGAGTATAACTGGTAGAAGCTCAAGTTTAAGTGTAGCTGAAATACGATATCTAGATGGCATCATCCTCCGATATGTGAATCGGGGTAACATGGACACCAGTGTTAGCTTTAATATTATGTTTGTAGCGGCATCTTTTATTTATTTGGTCTGGTGTACAAACTCCCGAAGCATTTCAGCGTGTTTTAAAAACGGTGGAGCCTAGGTACTATTGGGCGATCCTCCAAACTTAGCGTTAGCTTCTTGCCTACTCCTTGCTTTGACGCACGGTTTGAAGTCTCGCGTAAAACGTCTGGACCACGTTGCAAGGCACATTCACATTGTGCAAGTGCCAATACATTGCTTTGGGGTATATCATGCGAGTAACAGCCGTGGGGGGCTGATTTTGCTGAAAACAGACGTATCAATCGAGCCGACTTCCCTTGATATAACTACCTATCCATTCATCAGACAGTCTTCTCATGTTGGGTAGATCAGAAATATCAAGACACAGCTTCATGATCCAAGCAATATAAGCGGTGTAATATGAAGCTCCCCCTGAATGGTATTCCGTACTCCGTACTATCTTGCTGATACAAGGCTACCTTCCAAGTTGGCTGAATCCTTGCATGATAGTGGGATGATGACGGGACGTGGCTTGTTGTTTAATGAGGCCGTTGCCTCGATGATTTAGCGGATCGCCAGCACTGACCACAGACCAGTACTTCCCTGCCCGGGCTACCTGAGATAATTCTCGACGCTGTCCAATGAAACGACCATGATCGGTCATTACCTCATGCGTACCTACCTTAGTGACTTCGTGGCAGGCGGACAGCCTACTACGTCCATAGTATGCAAATATGCCTGATATCGAGGCCCCAAGTTGCCAAGTTACAGTACTCTGTAGTTCCAAAAACAGGGATAATAACAGGCCTGCTTGAAGCATTATATGCCAGGGCTGAATACTGCGGACCATCTCCTCAATGACGGCCTTACATGGTGAAGACCAAGTTTATCCATTCACCCAGCGAGGCGTTGGAGCATGATCATTTATCTGCCCTTCTCTGGAGTTTCACATTTGACGCCTCTCCCAATCACCGCCACTCGCTTCTACACGAGGGAGTGCTGTTGTGCAGGGCAAAGTGTTTGTCTTGTGTTCCAAAACACGAAATAAAGGGAGGCAAGCACTGTTGGAGTCATAAGATCCCTCGGTTGATGCATTGTGTCCCAAGGCTTCCAATGCTCCGTCTTCGTAGCCCAGGTTGATGGCGTTATTCATTTAAGCTTATCACGCCCTACCTTAATCTTATTTAGTCGACTGGGCTTGTTTACCACTGCTGCTATGACCCATCGAGCTGCGCATAAACTCACACCTGACTGCCAGGTTTAATTGCTGCAGTGCAGAATAGCAGTGAACAAGTCACCTCCGTACCTTGATATTAAGGGTGCCTCCTCAAACACTTCGACCTTACATACCCTGCCTCATTGTTCTGCCTTGTGATGCAGTCAAGCCCAATGCGCGAACCCTGATTTTGCTCCATTTCTCTCATCTTCCCTTCCAATCTACACAAGGAGGCCTCTTATTAAGGGCAGTGCCTGTCAATCTTGTTCGAGACACGTTTCTCCGTTCAGGAGCTCATCTCACGTGTGCCTCCTCCATGGCCTTATAAACTGTCGGTTACACAGTTCTAAACGTGGATATTCTGGAAAACACCTTTCCCCGACACCAGCATCGCCAAGATGGCAGCTCCCGAGATAACGCAGGAAGCCAAGACCGAGGCAAACCAGGGTCACGGCCATGCGGCCCCCAAGACCAGCCTGGTGGATACCTCTGATGCTTTAACCCCAGATCCAGGCACCGAAGACATGTTCAGGGTCGAACAAAACAAATTCGCCTTTAGCCCGGGTCAGCTTTCAAAGACTCTCAACCCAAAGAGTCTCAACGCCTTTTATGCCCTCGGCGGCCTCGATGGCCTCGAGAAAGGCTTGCGAACCGACCGCACTTCGGGTCTGAGCATCGACGAGTCAACGCTAGACGGGGAGATCGCCTTTCAAGATGTTGCTCCTCAAGGGACACCGAGACATGGCACTGCTGGAGATGAAATCCCAGAGACGACCGCAGAAGCAGCAGTCCATATCCCTCCTCCCGAAGATCCTCAGCCGACAGGCGCCTTTTGCGACCGAAAGAAGGTTTTCCGCGATAATCAACTTCCCGAAAAGAAGACAAAGTCGTTGCTCGAAATTGCATGGACCACCTATAACGACAAGGTCCTCATCCTCCTCACCATAGCAGCAGTGATATCGCTAGCTCTGGGCTTGTACCAGACCTTTGGCAGCGAACACAAGCCAGGAGAGCCCAGGGTCGAATGGGTTGAGGGTGTGGCTATCATCGTTGCCATCGTGTAAGCCCAAGTTCCATAATGCCAAGAACCCGAAGACATAGTCCGCTAACACCAAATCAACAGCATCGTTGTGCTCGTCGGTACAGTCAATGACTGGCACATGCAGCGGCAGTTCACGCGGCTTACCAAGAAGACTAATGATCGCATGGTCAACGTTATCCGTTCCGGTAAATCTCAAGAGATATCCATTTCTGATATCATGGTCGGAGATGTCATGCATCTCTCCACCGGAGACATCGTCCCCGTAGATGGCATCTTTATCCAAGGCAGCGCGGTCAAGTGCGACGAGTCCTCAGCTACCGGAGAGTCTGATCTCCTCCGGAAGACGCCAGCGGCCGATGTTTTCCAAGCGATTCAGAAACTCGACATCAAAGAAGCCGAGAAGCTGGACCCATTCATCATCTCGGGAAGCAAGGTCAACGAGGGCAACGGTACATTCCTGGTTACCGCTGTTGGTGTCAACTCCAGCTATGGCCGCATCTCGATGGCACTGCGCACCGAGCAGGAGGACACACCGCTCCAGAGGAAGCTCAATATACTTGCAGACTGGATTGCCAAGGCTGGTGCTGGTGCCGCATTGCTGCTCTTTATTGTCCTCTTCATCAAGTTCTGTGTCCACCTTCCCAAGAACCGCGGTACCCCCTCTGAGAAGGGACAGGAATTCATGGAGATCTTCATCGTTTCTGTTACCGTCGTGGTCGTGGCCGTCCCTGAAGGCCTGCCTTTGGCAGTTACCCTGGCGCTCAGCTTTGCCACCGTCAAGATGCTTCGCGACAACAATCTTGTCCGGGTTCTCAAGGCTTGCGAGACCATGGGAAATGCCACGACTGTCTGCTCTGACAAGACTGGAACTCTGACGCAGAACAAGATGACGGTTGTTGCCACTACCCTTGGCAAGAGCACGAGCTTTGGCGGCACCGAGGTGCCCATGGACAAGTCTTTGAAGATCGATCAAGATGCCATCACTATTCCCAACGTCTCTCAAGCTGACTTTGCCACCGGGCTCAGCACCGAAGTCAAGGACATCCTCATTCAGTCCAACGTGCTCAACTCGACCGCCTTCGAAGGCGAACAAGACGGCCAGAAGACGTTTGTCGGTTCCAAGACTGAAGTTGCCCTGCTGGCACTCTGTCAAGACTGCCTCGGCTCCAGCCCTGTTCAAGAAATCAGGTCTTCCGCCGAGGTTGTGCAGACCATCCCCTTCGACAGCAAGTACAAGTACAGTGCTGTCGTTGTGAGGCTGGCCAGCGGCAAATACAGGGCGTACGCCAAGGGAGCTTCCGAGATTCTTCTGGAGAAATGCAGCAAGACCATCGAAAACACGTCTCAGGGCGAGCCAACCCCAGTTCCCTTCTCAGAAGCAGATCGCAACATGTTCAACTCGATCATCAGCTCTTATGCTGGTCAGACTCTTCGAACAATCGCCTCCTCGTACCGGGATTTCGAGTCGTGGCCACCTGAGGGAGCAGTGTCGGAAGAGAACCCCCAAGAGGCAGACTTCAACGCCGTCCATCAAGACATGACCTTGATCGGCATCTATGGCATCAAGGATCCGCTGCGGCCAAGTGTCATCGACGCGCTCAAGGACTGCCGCCAAGCTGGTGTGGTGGTGAGAATGGTCACGGGCGACAACATCCAGACAGCGTCTGCTATCGCATCCGAGTGTGGCATCTTCCGCCCTGACGAAGGTGGTATTGCAATGGAAGGCCCAGTCTTCCGGAGGCTTCCCCCAGATGAGCTCAAGGAGAAGGTAAAGAATCTTCAGGTCCTGGCTCGGTCAAGTCCTGAGGATAAGCGCATCTTGGTCCGCACCCTCAAGGAGCTCGGAGAGACTGTTGCCGTGACTGGTGATGGAACCAACGATGCTCCGGCGCTGAAGATGGCAGACATTGGTTTCTCGATGGGTATCGCTGGCACAGAGGTAGCTAAGGAGGCATCATCGATCATCTTGCTCGATGACAAGTAAGTGAACACACTCCAGAAAGGGTTTGAACAGGTGAATACTGACAACTTTTAGTTTTGCGTCTATCGTCAAGGGTCTGATGTGGGGTCGTGCGGTCAACGACTCTGTCAAGAAGTTCCTTCAGGTTCGTACCAGAGTCCTAGCAACTATGAAATGTAACTAATGGGGACGCATAGTTTCAATTGACTGTTAATATCACAGCCGTGGTCCTGACATTTGTCTCTGCCGTCGCGAGTCCCACGCAAGAGTCTGTTCTCAATGCTGTCCAGCTGCTCTGGGTCAACCTCATCATGGACACTTTTGCAGCGCTTGCGTTGGCGACAGATCCTCCTACGCGTAGTGTTCTCGATCGAAAGCCAGATCGCAAGTCTGCGCCGCTCATCACATTGAGGATGACCAAAATGATCGTCGGGCAGGCTATTTGCCAGCTTGCAATCACCTTCGTCTTGCACTTTGGTGGAAAGAAGCTCCTTGGCTGGTATGACGACTCTGAGCGTGACGCGGAAAAACTCAAGACACTCGTCTTCAACACTTTCGTTTGGCTGCAGATCTTCAATGAAATCAAGTAGGTCTGGAACTGTCCATATCGTATCTTGCACTTACTGACTGAGAAACACAGCAACCGTCGACTGGATAACAAACTGAACATCTTTGAAGGTCTTCATCGTAACATTTTCTTCATCGTCATCAACATAATCATGGTTGGAGGTCAGGTCCTCATCATTTTTGTCGGTGGGGAGGCCTTTGAGATTAAACCCTTGGACGGCAAGGAATGGGGGTTGTCGATCGGACTGGGAGCCATCTCGGTTCCTTGGGGTGCACTCATCAGGCTCTGCCCGGATGAATGGATTGCTGCGTGTCTTCCTGGTTTCCTTCACAGGAGATGGATTTCGCCTCCTGTCGAGGAGCCTTCTGCTGAGAAGTCCTTGGAGTCGGACGAGGACGACTTCCAGCGGCCGCCGCTGCGCGTCATGAGCTCACTCCGTGGGCCACGCGTCCAACAGCACATTGGCTTCCGGGAGAGGATGCGCAGATACAAGGAGAAGACCAAGGATAAGGCTAAGGGGGAGAAGGCAGACAAGTCCAAGGGACCTGAGCCAGTTGCTGAAAAGTAAACCAGAGTTATGAGTGGTTGAAGCAGACTAGCTTCTCTCACGAGTTGCCGTCTTTTAGTTTCTCTTCTCAAACTTCCCTTTGAGGCTAACTTGAGCGAGTTTCGTAATGTTTTGCATGCCTCCTCTATGGCAATAATACATGACGATTGATTCCCGACTTTCGGCAAAGCCGGAGGCATCTGCTTTAACTGTTACAGATACCATCGAAGGAATCATTCATCGTCACCATCATAGACAACAAGATATAACAATATTAATGATAGAAAACCGAGAACCAATAAAAGACGGTTGAATACCTCGACTGATATTGATGTTGATGTCTAAGATAAATGCATATCTCTGTTTAATAAGAGGAGCAGGACAGCATGAGTCTGGATGTCGAGAGAAAAGTGGAGCTCGGGATGTCTGGCGCACT
The DNA here is from genome assembly GCA_013266195.1 of Fusarium zealandicum. Taxonomy (NCBI): domain Eukaryota; kingdom Fungi; phylum Ascomycota; class Sordariomycetes; order Hypocreales; family Nectriaceae; genus Fusarium; species Fusarium zealandicum. The sequence continues at coordinate 11,036 of JABEYC010000177.1, read as the reverse complement.
CGGCCAATCAAGAGCGAGGTAAAGCTGTCCCCGGAACTTCGCGAATTTCCTGGCCTGACAATCTCTAGAACCTCTCCAACCTTCAACCGAAGCCTCAAATTGCCGGCCGCAGACGCCCATCATCAACTTGAAGCCGTGTCATAGACGCTCAACTGCGCCCGATATTCAAGATGGTAAGATCCCCAATCCTCTCCGGCTCCCCTCCAATGACCGCCCTGGCTAATCGCGCATGTCACAGTCCGCCGTCAGCTCTCTCTACAGGCAAGTCCAGCGATGACGAGACACGAACCGCCACGACCGCCAATACTGATACGAATTACTCCGCAGGGGATTCTTCTCCACCAACTACCTGATGCTCGCGACCGTCTTCACTGCCGGCTTCGCTTGGGAGGTGTAAGAACTGCGCTGTGCCCGACCGTCGGGCGAACGGGAAGCATATGCTGATCGCGACACAGGGGCTTCAACAACGTCATGGACAAGGTCTGGGATAACTACAACCGAGGCGTACGTCCGAGAACATGGAAATAACACGAGGTTGAGTGCTAACGCGACTGCAGCGACAATGGAAGGACATCCGACACAAGTTCGTCGAGGGTGGCGACGAGGATGAGGAATAAAGAGGCCGACGACGTGATTATCGAGCAACAGGCGAGGGATTGATTCTATGCCAGTAGCCGTGTACAAATTAGAGGAGAATTAGAGGCAGGATTTCACACTCAACGTTTCCCTATGTTATCCCCAAGGTGCTTTTTCCAAGTCTGGAGGCTTTGTCGTGATACTTGATCCCCATTAGATGGATCACCACACTCACCGGTCACGGTCGGCACTCATATCCCAATGACCAACTCTCATACCGCTTCCCTCAACCGCCAGTGTCATCTGGGAATTTCCATCCGACCCATCAAACTCCTTTGTGTGGCAATTCTTGCATACAGTGTCCTACTAAAGCGTTAGCAGCGCCCCGAGGTCCGCCAGCGTCTGACGTCGGGTCGCCCCTGCTGTCACCGAGGGGCAACGCCTGCCCGCTGGGTCAAAAATCACACCTTCAGCCTGAGGATGCAGTGAATGTGGGCGCTTTAACTTTGGCAGACTCAACTGCCATGAATTCATAACTTGACATTAACATCACACGAGGATCTCAAACCCATCGTCTACAGTCCTCTTCGTACGCTTCTTGCACTACGGTACGTGTGCTCTATATCGGACTGTTTTCGTTGCTGACTTGATCGTTATCGCTGCAGCTCTAACTACGCTTGTTCCACCGACCTTCTCCAATATTTGCGGATCCCCCGCCTGCTACCTCTTTACCTGACGACATCGCCGACACCGCAAACGACCCAACACACTCTCCTCTTCTTTCATCCTTCTACGACTACGATGAGGCTGACTTGACCATGGAACACTCTATGACGACGCAGGAGCAGCAGCTCTGCCAGTTCTTGGCCGAGCTGCCCGCCCGCTTCAACTACCGCTACCATGAGGAGGCTTCGCGTGAGCTACTGACGAGTCTGTTCTGGTCCCTTGCAGGCGGCAGCAACGAATACATGCGCCTGTTCTTCCCAGATGGAAAGCTTGCAGAGAGCCTGAAACTCAGCGACGCCCAAGGCGCAGTCGAGGGAGCCGAATATACCGAAGGAGCGCGGGGGAAACGATGCGGCCACATCTTCAAGCCCGGTGAGGCTTCCTACATGTGCCGCACCTGCGGCACCGACGACACGTGCTGCCTGTGTGCCCGCTGCTTTGACTCGACCGATCACACTGGACACATGGTTCGAATTCAGATGTCAGTGGGCAATAGTGGTTGCTGCGACTGCGGAGATGATGAGGCATGGCGGACGCCTCTGTTCTGCACCATCCATTCCGATGTGAAGGCGGGTGCCGACAAGGGGAAAGGAAAAGAGGCTGCTGGCCTCCCCGAAGACCTTGTGGTGAACCTACAGATGACCATCGGCCGGGTCTTTGACTACATCTGCGACGTTATCTCGTGCTCCCCGGAGCAACTGCGGCAGGCCAAGACGGAGGAATCCATAGTCGAAGACGAACAGTCGTCACGGCTATCTTCTCACTACTACGGCCCTGAAGCCGAGCCTTGCCAGGAATTTGCACTTGTTTTGTGGAATGACGAAAAGCATACTGTCCAAGAGGTACAAGATCAGGTTGCTCGCGCTTGTCGCAAAAGTCGTAAGGCAGCGGCGGATAATGCTTGGGAAACAGATAATATCGGGCGAACTATTCTGACATATCTCCCGGATATTGATCGCCTCCTACACATGGCTACTATAATGGAGGCCATCAGAGTCACGGTGACGATTCGATCAGCAAGAGACACCTTCCGCGAACAGATGTGCGGAACACTTGTCGAATGGCTGGGGGACATCTCCGGCTGTATCGTTGGCCACGATAACCACATCCTCCGGCGAACCGTGTGCGAAGAAGTCATGAAGCCCTGGCGTCAGGGCAGCGCAGCCACGCACACTTTGGGCCTGATCGATGACGAGGAAGAAGACGACCAGAGGGTTTTGTCTCGGCAACATTTCGACGGCATGAACGCACGATTCATTCTAGCCTTGCAAGCCGCCGCGGGGACTGGCACCGATATTCAAATAGAAATTGACGACGACGATGACGAGGATGATGATGATGAAGAAGATGTTGATGCAGATATGGACGATCATGGTCACCATTCTCCGTCGAGCTCCGTGGCTGGAGGGGGCGAAGACGAGGATGACGACGTGTTGATGGTAGATGCTCGTGGGGATGTCGGCGATGTCGGGGATGTTGGGGATGTCGGCGATCTTGGAGTGAATTGGAGAGACAACGACCAAGCTCTCGAAGAAGACGAAGCCACTATGGCCGGATACCCCCCTCCACCTCCGCCACCTCCTCAGGCTCGAGTTACAACACGAGACACAGACACAACACGGGAGAGAGAAGGACCCCGAGATAGAGAAGCAACACCCTCCGATTCGGACACAGCAGAGCCCCTAATTGCGCCCTCCATCTACGCCAAGGCAAATGCCGAGATCCCAAAAACTCCCGGGAAGACCGAGAAGACGACACCCAGGCCTGGGCGTTACTGGATAGAGACATCCGCAGTCTACACCCAGCGCGAAAATGTATCTCCAGCTGAGGATGTCTTTCGTCGCGTTCGACTCGACTGGCTTCTCGTCTTCGATTTACGTATGTGGAAGAAGGTTAGAAATGATCTTCGCGCTCTATACATTTCTACTGTGGTACAAGTCCCAGAGTTCAAGCGAGTGTTGGCTCTCAGGTTCGCAAGCCTATACACCATTCTGGCCCAGCTCTATCTGGTTGGAGATCGGGAGCCGGATCATTCCATCATCAACCTTTCTCTCCAGATGCTAACCACTGCCTCAATCACTGCAGAGATTGTTGAGCGCGGCAACTTCTTGAGCAGTTTATTGGCGATTCTCTACACGTTCTTGACAACCCGCCAGGTCGGTCATCCTTGGGATGTGTCTCCTGACGCGGTCTTGGCTTTTGAGAGCGGCTCTGTTACAAACAGACGAATGTATCACTTCTATCAGGATTTGAAGTATCTATTCGGTTCCACTCACGTTCAGGAGCGCGTCCGATCCGAGCCCCGTTACCTCATGCAGTTCCTCGATCTGGTGAAGCTTCACCAGTGCATCGGTCCCAATGTTCGCGCCGTCGTCGAGCATGTCGAGTACGAGGCTGATTCTTGGATCACTGCATCCCTTGTGACGAGGCAGATCAATCTGCAGGCTCGCAATCTCGCTGAGGCGTTCCGCAACTGCCCACCTGATGAGATCCATTACCTGCAGCGGGCCATTCGCTTTACAGCAAAGACCGTAATATTGAACTCGATTGGTGCAGAACGCCATCGTTTCAAACAAAGTGAGGTCAAGGACGAGATTCAGTTCAAGAACCTAAGCGACTTCGAATTCGACACTGAGGCTTCTTCCTACGATGTGGTCAAGTTCGTTGTTGAGAAGGATGCCATCAGTTTTCACCACGCCCTTCACTATACCCTATCCTGGCTCATTGAATGCGGTCGATCGCTTCCGGCTTCCACGGTGCGAAGCCTCATCAGCTTCACACAGCAGGAGCTCAAGTCAAAGCCCAGACTTATGGGCCGTCCTCATGTTCCAAGAAAGAATTATACATCAGAGGACTATCTCATTGCAGCATTTGACTTCCCACTGCGTGTCTGCGCCTGGCTCGCCCAGATCAAGGCCAACATGTGGGTTAGGAACGGGATTAGCCTGCGCCATCAAGCCAGCACATACCGCGGCGTTGGCCAGCGAGATGTTTCGCATCACCGAGATATCTTCCTTCTCCAAACCGCTTTGGTAGTCTGCAATCCTAGCCGAGTTCTTGTCTCCATCGTCGACCGCTTCGGCATGGAGAGCTGGGTCAAGGGGTTGTTTGAGCTGAAGTCGGAAGCCCAGGACGATGCTCAGCATCTTGATGTTGTGGAGGACATGATCCATCTGCTCATTGTTCTTCTCAGCGATCGCACCTCACTGGTTTCTTCCGAGAACGAATCCAACTCCAAGTTCTTTGCCATGCGCCGAGACATCACCCACGTGTTGTGCTTCAAGCCCCTTTCGTTTAATGAAATCTGCAACAAGCTTCCCGAGAAATATCAAGAACAAGAAGACTTCCACCATGTACTCGACGAAATGGCGACTTTCAAGCCACCTGAGGGTGTTTCTGACGTTGGTACCTTCGAGCTGCGTCCCGAGTTCATCGAAGATATTGACCCCTACATTGCGCACTACAACAAGAACCAACGTGAGGAGTCTGAAATGGCATATCGGAAAAAGATGGCCACAAGGACGGGAAAGACAGCCGAGGAGATTGTGTACGAGCCCAGACCCCGGCCAGTTCCATCAGGCTTATTTGAGAACCTCGGCGCCTTCACCAGCACTGGCATGTTTGCTCAAGTCATCTATTACTCGCTTCTCTATCCTCTGGTGGCGAACAAGTTCACACCTTCAATCCCTTTCACGCGACTGGAGACTTTCTTACAAGTGGTGCTACACTTGATGCTAATCGCCATTCTTGAGGATAAGACAAGCGACGACGACATGAGTGAAGACTCGAACAAGTCGTTCATCTACATTGCTCTCACGAGATTCGGCCGAAGTAACTTCATGCCCGAGGCTCACAGCTCCAGGACAATTGTGTCTCTGTTAATCATGATGTCAACCAAGGATGAGTTCAAGGCAGTCCATCCCAAGATTGCGCTCGTCTTGAAGCGCCTGCGCCAAAAGCGTCCTCGGAGCTTCGAGACTGCATACGTGAACCTAGGCGTTTCTGTTGATCGCATCAACACGGCGTCACCGGCAAACACATCTGTCGAAGAGGAGCGTGAGAGGCGCAAAAAGGCTGCTTTGAGTCGTCAGGCCAAGGTCATGGCTCAGTTCCAGCAGCAACAGAAGAGCTTTATGGAGAACCAGGCATCATTCGATTGGGGATCTGACCTGGACGAAGACGAAATCGAGGAGGAAGAAGAGCAGACAGGAGACCGGAAACACACCTGGAAATACCCCGTTGGGACTTGTATCCTGTGTCAGGAGGAGCCAGACGATCGCCACCTCTATGGTACATTTGCACTCTTCAACGAGAGCCGGATTCTTCGTCAGACAGACTTCCAGGACCCCGACTTTGTGCGCGAAGCATCACAGACACCTTGCAGCCTCGATCGATCGGCCGAGGACGTTCGACCCTTTGGCATTGCCCACGAAAATAGGAAGATGGTAGAAAAGATCAATGCTGAGGGCGAAACGTTCCTCGCAGAGCGACAGACTATCGGCAGGGGCTTCCCTTCTAATGTGTGCAGACCAGGCCCTGTGGCCAGTGGATGCGGGCATATGATGCACTACCGCTGCTTCGAGGTTTATTATGATGCAACTGTTCGACGCCATACCCACCAGATTGCTCGACATCATCCTGAGGACACTCGAAGGAATGAGTTTGTTTGCCCTCTGTGCAAAGCGCTCGGAAACGCCTTCGTGCCCATTGTCTGGAAGGGAATAGACGAGCTGTATCCAGGCTATCTACAATCGCAGGGCCCTTTCGAGGACTTTGTGGAGAAGCAGATGGGGTCTGCTTATCGAATTGGCGGAAGCAAGGCGCGCGAGGTTGATGAGCCATCCTTGCCGGAGATGTATACTCCGAGCCTTCCCGGGAGCCTCGTCGAGTCTCTTTTGCCAGCTCAGAGCCAGCCCGAGACTACCTGGGGAAGAGAGGACACGGAGTCTCACTCATCAGCAGTTGGCACGCCTGTCAGCTACGCGTTCTCTGATGATAACACCCCTGAGCAGAGTCATGCTCAACCAGCATCGACGCACAACAATCAGTTGATGGTAGAACTGCTAGCGGCGTATCGCCGACTACGTAACACGCTCCGTGTCAATGGCATCCGCACCAGTCATCTCATGGATTCCAAGGGCGATAATGCTGGTGAGCTCTGCGCTAGCGACACTTTGGTCAAGTCTGTAGGCTTCACGATCTCTTCTGTGGAAGTCCAGCAGCGAGGAGTCGAGGTTCAGTCAGGCGTGACGCTTTTGGAGAAGATCCCTGAGCACGTTCTTACACACCTGCGAGTGTTATCGGAGACTGTCTCGTCGTACATTGCAGTCGGAGCGCAGCACACAGGGTCTGAGAGCAAGATCGACGAAGAGTTCAAGAAGGACAGCGAACGGCAACATTGTCAGCTGTTTATGTCGCGCTATTTTGGCACCGGGACGCCTTATGCCCGTCGACCACTAGACGTTTATCCTCCTCTGCTGAGCATGGATTCATTCCTTTTCTTGGTAGAGTGCTCCTACGGGCTAGTGCCGGCTCAAAAAGTCGAGATATCCCATGTGCTTCGACTATGCTACCTGGCTGAGCTCGTCAAGCTAGTATACCACATGGGACGGAACATTCCTGTCGCTTGCTGGGTGGGAAATTTGACCAACCGCCAAACGCAGGATCCAGCCATCAATAACTTTGCCGACTTTGCTCTGGCTGTGACCAAGTGCGGGCTTGAGTTCCATGCGGCGCAGTTCCCTGAAGGCGTCGAGTTTGGCGAGAATCGTGGTTTCCAACAGCCCGGCGTGGACACTCTTGAGAGTTGGTACACGTTTGCAAAGAAGTACGCTCTCGCGTTCCTGAGGAAGAGTGTCATATTTCTGTACGTCAAGTACGGCGTGGACTTTAACAGTCATGTCTCGCCAACGCCAGACGCCGACGAGCTGGATCGCCTGACGGAGGCGCTCCGGCTGCCGACGTTTGATGAAATGTGCGCCGCCGTCACAGACAATGCGGTAGCTTGTGGCTGGCCACAGACAACATCTGCCCTGGTGTCTGGATGGGTCAAGCACCAAGTTATGTGGCCTGGAGACCCCAGCGACATTCCCAGATCAGCGATGATGAGCCACCCCGGCATCTTTGAACTGATCGGACTGCCAAAGAACTACGATGCTCTCATCGCGGAGGCAACGAAACGGAAGTGCCCGACAACTGGAAAGGAACTGACGGACCCCGTGATTTGTCTCTTTTGCGGCGAACTCTCGTGTAGCCAGGGTACATGCTGCCAGAAGACGGACACCTCTTCGGATCGGGTTGAATACACAAAGATCGGGGGCGCGCAGCAGCACATGCGCAAGTGAGTATCCTCGCAGGTCAATTGTAAAGGATAAATATGCTAACCAGGCGTGCAGATGCCAACGAAACATTGGAGTCTTCCTCAACGTACGCAAGTGCTCGATCGTGTACCTTTTCCGTCTCACGGGATCCTTCACACCAGCGCCGTATATCGACAAGTACGGAGAGACGGACCCGCAGCTGCGTCATGGGCGACAGCTCTTCCTGAACCAGAAACGATATGATTCCATGATCCGGAACACGGTGCTTAACCACGGAGTGCCGAGCCTGATCAGCCGGAAGCTGGAAGCGGACATCAATAATGGGGGGTGGGATACTCTGTAGCAAAGAAGACGACCTTGAGGAATGGTTTTATGATGCGGCATCGACATGAGGATTCCGGGTTATTGTATGGTCTAGGCGTAAGGTATTCTTGAGTATTTGCCAGCAGCATTGGGAGAGTAGTCTATAGTATCTACAGATGTTGAGGCATTCAGTGCTTTGATAATGATTTGCTTGGATGATTGGTGAATACATTCTCATGATGGTCGTACAGTGCATGTGTAGCCGGCTGTACCAGAGTCCGCACTGTAGCGAGGCTGATGCTCGAACCAATCACACCGTGCATATGCGCGCGTCTCAACCGTGGCTCACCCCGTGGCTCAATGGAGGAAATACTGCAGGACAAGGCAACGAAACCAACAGGGAAAAAACATAGTCCTTTATCGAACCTCGTTTCTCTTTCTTCCTCAACGCACCTTGTGACACTTGATACCGGGTCAATCCGCCATTGACGGGTGACTGCGGCATTAAAGGAGCCTGGGAAAACATGGCAGGCAGACGCTCAGGTCGCGCTGCCGCCAAGCGGGCTGCGGCAGCTCTAGGTGAGTTCACTCCATCTTCTACATTCACTAGATTTCCTTGCATCCTTCAACCACAACCACGATACCATCCAACCCGCAACCCGAGCCCGTGCACATTGTCACCACGTCAAGAAAAGAACGCCTTGACTGGTCATATCGCAAAGATTTCGCAGTCATGGCGCCCCGTGGAAAGATTCGACTGAGGCTGACGCGCAGTGTCAAATCCGCAGAGAGCACCCCAAAGACGTTCGCCGACCTCGAGGATGAGCCCATGCCCGACGCCGCATCCGCGCCCGACGATTTCAAGCCCGAGGCAGTGCCAGACCCGGATGACGATAAGGACGAGGACCACCAGCCCAAGGAGGAGTCTGGCGACGAAGAGGACGCGGCCGACAAGGACGATGAGTCGGCCAAGGAGCCCACGCCGCCGCCTGTGCCCACGATCCGGAGGAAGAGGCTTGGCCGCCCGCCTAAGAACCGTCCTCCCGACTGGGACAACATGATCACGGTTCCCGCGGACGAGGCCAACACCCCGCGACGTCGCGGTCGAGGCGGCTGGCGAGGACGCGGCGGTCGCAAGGGCGGCCCTGCTGCGCCCAAGGCCGAGCAAGTCATTGACGCCGAAGGCACCATCGCCGAGATCGCCAACGACGAGTGCGTGCTGCCCGACGACCCCGAGGGCGAGACCAAGGTGGACAAGGATGGCAACCTCCAGGGCGGGCGCGACTACCGCTGCCGCACCTTTACGGTGACGAACCGCGGAGACAGGCTCTACATGCTCTCGACGGAGCCGGCGCGATGCGTCGGCTTCAGGGACAGCTACCTTTTCTTCACCAAGCACCGCAAGCTTTACAAGATCATTGTGGACGACGATGAGAAGCGGGACATGATTGAGCGGGATATCATCCCTCACTCGTACAAGGGCCGCTCGATAGGAATCGTGACGGCGCGCTCCGTGTTCCGCGAGTTTGGTGCCCGTATCATCGTGGGCGGAAAGCGGATCCTCGACGACTACAACGTCGCTCAGGCTCGCGCCGACGGCCTCGTCGAAGGACAGCTCGCGGATCCAGACGACCACTTCATCGAGGGACAACCGTACAACAAGAACCAGTATGTCGCGTGGCACGGTGCCAGTGCCGTGTATCACACCAACGTGCCCTCGGTGCCCATCCCCAACGGCAAGGTCGAGTCCAAGAAGCGCAAGGTCAACGTCAATGACATGAACTGGATGCTGGAGCATGCGCGCGAGGCTAGGTACGTCTCATTTCTTTTCCACCGCTCTGCTGGAGGGGCACAATGCTAACCGTGGTGACATGCAGTACCTTCAACGCCAGCATCAATGCCATAAGAAAGCTAAACAATGGCGGCGTGTACGACATCCACACCAACGTGGTGCAGTACCCAGCGACGATGCAGCCGACGCGCGCCCGCATCGAGCAGGTCGCTCCAGAGGACGAGGAGGCCACCGCAGACAGCGACGTGTTCGCCCCCATCCCGGGCAAGATGGCCCGCAACTTTTACGTGGCCGACATGTACTTTGAGACTTCGTCGGCAGGCATCATCTCGGCGGCGGACGACGCGGCGGGGTCGGCAGACTTTGTCGCTTCGTTCCAGGGACTGAGCGCCGTGTCGGACGACATCAAGGACCTCTTGCCCCCGGAGTGCCGCAAGGCGTTTGACGGTGCCGTGGCCAAGGAGACGACGTGGCGGTCGCAATGGGGTCCCGAGAGCGAGAAGATGTCGCGCCGGCAGCCCGTCATCGACAAGGCGATTGTGCCGTACAGCATGTCATGAGGGGAACCTGGTTCATGCTACGGCTGCTGTACACTATTCCTACTGCGCTCGTCGCCGTCGATGCTACGGGTGACGACGAAGGCTTGCTTTTGAGTGTTTTGGAGGAGTTGAGTTGAGACGAGACTGTCTAGGTCGGGAGGAGGGAAGCAGGCGTTGGGTGTCACGGGTACTGGAATATCATTGTAATTCGTTCTGCCATGGTAGAGCCTCGACGCATTCGAGCATCGTATAGAGACGGAAGCCTCACTGCAATCGAAAGTGTGATCTCTCAAAGACCTTTCCAAGCGTCAGAATCAAAGCCTGGTGCGGAAGCTCATGTGTTTGCTTGCAAGAAGAAGTGGACGTGGGCCATGGGCAAAAGGCCTCGACTTGGACCGACCTCTTGTCGAGTGTTTTTCTCCCGAGTCGATCCAGCCGAGAGCTGCAGCTTGCATCGACGTGTTACACTCGCGTCGGCACAAGGCTCTCTCTAGCCGCCGGTAACGCGGGCCTCAACAGCCAATATGGGCAATCATGGCCGCACCGAGCCCCGGTCTCGGCCTCTTTGTGACGGGCTACGGCCCTTGGCTTGGCACAGGGCAACGGGTTCCCGTGACGGGGGAGACGATGGCAAGAGACTTTTGTGCCTTGGCCCGATCGGACCTGGCTTCCTTTCTGCCGCTCCCTCTCCTCTTCTTCTTCTTTTTTCTTTTACACGGCTCGTGATAGGTCTTTTGAGCTTCGAGTGGGCTTGGTCTTTGTCGCCAACCACTGTGGCGG
>JABEYC010000176.1:0-76174 GCA_013266195.1 Fusarium zealandicum | reverse complement strand
TCAAGCAGGAGATCAAGGACCTTCTTGGCCCCATGGCCGAGGGCCAGAACATCTCTGTCCCGGGCAATGCGTATGACGCCTGCGACTCGAGTACCGCCATCGTCATCGCCACCGAGTTCGACGAGTTCCGCAACCAGCCCCCTCCCCCTCCTGCTCCCGTGCCTACCCACCAGCCCAAGACCATCGGCCGCAAGCCCAACCCTAAGTCGGACCCCCGTCCCTTCGGGTCAAGCGCGCCCAGCCCCAACGATCTGCTTGCCCTCCACAAGCATCTTGTCCAGCGTCCCGACGTCAGCTCGCATGATCCCCTCGACCGCTTCAACGGCGAGCCCAACTGCGAGGACGACTGCCCTGACTGCATCCAGGAGCGCGAGAGCGAGGAGAGCGGTTTTGCCACTGGTATGGGAAGCTCCGAGGAGTACAAGCCCAAGGAGCGTGTCGACTGGAACCGCATCGCGGAGAACATGGCCAAGCCTCGCTGGGTCTTTGATGGCCGTGGTGTCATCGACTCGCGAGAGATGGTCAAGCTGGGCGTGCGTGTCGAGAGTGTCGGTCGCCAGCACCGATTCTAAGCATCGCCTAGGGCCATGTTGGCACAACTTTCAACGGCCGGCATTTGCGATTTTGTGTGTATGAATGCATCGACTGTTGGCTAAGGATATACCGTTTTAATTAGCATGAAATGAGATTTGGACGTGGCTGATGAGACACGCTGAGGAAGAAGTTATGTCAACTGGATGGAAAGGCTGAGGGGTGCGATTTACATGCACGGCGTGAATAGGAGAAGAGGCTTACAAGATATAGAATTAGATTTGAAGCTGAGGTTTTTTATCAAAATGCGAGAGCAATTGGTTTTTCATATATTCCTTGTCATTGAAAGTGATGTTTCACTCATCAGTTCAACTAATGGCGCTAGTGAAAGTCATAATGTTGGCATCCAATATGCTTAACCTAGCAAACTCTATCTTTAACTCGAGTTATCCAACGTCTTTTCAAGCAGTCTACAGTCTGACACACTCGTAAATTGATGGGAATCCCATTTTCTGACGGCTTTTGTGCCGCTTTATGCTTGAAATTCTCGTCTCCTTGATACTGACTAACACGCCTTCTGAGACGACGCTTCAACCGACCCTGTTTCAGTTGATGGTGAGCCGTCTCACCTTCACCATCGGTGTAACAGAACGGCACCAAGACACTGTCGATTGACTAGGCTCTGGGGCCTGAAGGTGGCGAGAGGATCCATTTTCGATCTTATGCAAGTCTAAAGTAACATCAAGCCTGTCGATGTTCTGTGCGCACGAGGCCGCTGCAACTTTGGCGCAGGGATCGAGGGGACGATAGCTTCCTCCTGTGCCAGGGTGACCAGCAGGCCGTTCTACGCGTTTCACCATGGATCGAGTCTCGTGCGAACACTTGATGTGCTTTCCGATACACCATCGTTGTACGTCGTTTACCATCTTCATCTCCTTGACAGTGTCTTACTTGGCGATTGACTTTGAGGGTAACACTGGCCGATTTGCGAGTTCACGTTATTGAACTAATATAGGCCAGCTTCGTTCGATCTGTTTCAGACGCGACCAAGTCCAGTCACTCGTTCTGGTCTCTAGACAGCCACCGCCAAGTGTCAAACAACACACCTCGAACGACTCCAGCATCCAGGACACGACGTGTTGAGACCGCCTCTGGACAGTTCCAAGACACTTGGCTAAGATGAGGCTGTCCCAGGTTGGGCAGGCCGTCTTTTGTGGCCTGGCGGCTATCGTAACAGCTGACGTCTTACCACCCGACGACATCCCTCTGATGTGCGTCACCATCTGCGGTCCAATCGTCGAGCTGACCTCGAAATGCGATATCCACGGACAGAAGCTTACGAAGCGAGGCCTGGCGTGGGTTCAAAAGCTGGCGGTGGAACCTCCAGAGATGGGTCCCTTGCGCGTCGAACCGCGACAAGAGGCTGAGAAGAGGAGCTTTTCCATCATCAGAGCTGCGCCGACATCTTTTCCGCCAGAGGCTGAGGCTGCAGCTACTGTACCGAGTGATCCAAGTTCAACAACGAGGTCGTCCCGTATCACAGCCGTCGCCGATCAGAGCTCGCCCCTGACTACGACCCTCGCGTCGACCAGCGGAACGCAAATTCTGCCTCGCACAACCAGAGCAAGTCTTGGAGTAACAGATACGGCAACGAGCCGTACAGGACGGGAACACAACTACTCGAAACAGAGCGATTCGTCTTACTCGCACAATGACCCGGAGCAAGAGTGCGTCTGCCTCAACACGAGCTTCGACGTAGCCAAGGTTGCAGCGCTCTGTCACGGCTGCATAATAGTAGACGGACACAAGAGGAACAGTGAGTTTTTGTTCTTTACGGGATGTATATACTTATATATATATGCTAACCTCGCTACGATAGATATGGATGTTATCATGGAGGGATGCAACTTTACGACCATGGCCTATACTCCTGACCAGGATAAGGTGGTGAACAATATCCGAGTCGAGGCGACACAATTAGCCACTTCGACTGCTACACAGGGCCAAGTTGCGAATGCAGGGAACTGCATATCGACAACTTTGAACTTCTGGGCTGTCTTGATGGGTGTATTCCTAGTACTGAGCATGGTTATATGAGTTCCATGCCTTTGGGAAAGAAGTATACCTGGGAATATCAGCGTGTGGTTTGGTACACACGTCCAAGATGTATATAAGGGGGTATACTTTGTACATTCTATTATATGGGCACTATACTTTGAAGACTATATAGACTATAGTCAACGCACATGCATGCTTAGACCGGGCTGTGTTAGGATCATCTGGCTGGTCCAAACCTCTTCATGATGCTTATTACTATTTACACAAATTCCCTCATAGACATTCAACTCCAACGATCCAACAGCCTTGAAGTGGAATAGCAATCAATCGAATTTCTTATTAAGCAACAATACTTGACGGAGCATGTCCCCAATGTACTCGAACCATGTCGAAATACGTGTATGGTTCAGGCGTGCAGGGTAGGCGCTCGGCGATGGAGCAATCTTGCCATTATCATCGAGACTGTATTATTACCTTGGCGAGCGGTGACCGAAAACCATCCAATTGAATCCAAGAGCCTGGTTATTGCGCCGACCCGGTTCTTGATGAAGATTGAGATGAGTTGCGGAGTTTTGTCCAAGATCAAAGTCCGCCAAGGGAAGGGTCGCATGTGCGCCCATGCAGGGTCCCCGGCTATACCATTCAAACTCCGAAGATGGCACGCTGACACTTTTTCTTAGTGATATTGGCTGACGCCAGCCATGAAAAGCCGCTGGTGACGATGGGTGAATGGAGAGGGTGTCGTGAGGCTGACGGCTCAAGGTGGTTGAGGGAGAGGATATAAATGTCGACAGAGCCCCCACCGAGAAGAGTAAATGAAGCCACACACATATCATCCCTCTCTATAACCAACTATCCATCACCAATAACCCAGCCATGCATGTCATCCTCACCGGCGCAACAGGCCTTGTAGGCTCGTCCGTCCTCGAGGCCATGCTCAAAACCAAAGACATAACCAAAATCTCCATCCTCAGCCGCCGCCCCGTGCAGATGGCATCCGACTCGCAGGACCCGCGCGTCAGCGTCATAATCCAGAACGACTTTGCGCGCTACGAGCCCGACATCCTGCGCCAGCTGTCGGGCGCCCGCGGCTGCGTCTGGGCGCTGGGCATCAGCCAGAACCAGGTCGACAAGGAGGACTACGTGCGCATCACAAAGGACTGTGCCCTCGAAGCAGCAAGGGCCTTTTCCACACTATCCGACAACGACGAGGAGCCCTTTCGGTTCGTCTACGTCTCAGGCGAGGGCGCGACGCAGACCCCGGGCATGTTCTCGCCCATCTATGCGAGGGTCAAGGGAGAGACGGAGACGGCGCTCGGGGACATGTCTGCAGAGATGCCGACGCTCCGGGCCGACTCGGTGCGGCCCATGTTCGTGGACGCGGCAGGACATGAGGCGATCCAGAAGTACCTCCCAGACCCGGGGTTGGTTCAGCGAGCTACCGTTGCCGCGCTCGGGGGCCCAATCAGGATGTTCTACAAGAGCGGCTGGTCGCCGACGCCGATGCTGGGGGACTTTTTGACGAGGATGGCCATGGGCAAGGTTGATGGGCGGATCGAGGGCCCTGGTGCGTATAGGCTAGGGGGGTCCTGGGTGGTGGGAAATGTTGGCATCAGGCGTATGATGGGGGTGTGAGATGAGGTTGCTCTTGGGCCTTTGAAGACCCACGAAGAGGCTGTAGACGGAGTTGGGTCTGGATGCTTGTAAATAACTGTCTGAATTATGTAGTATTAGCCGGATTTGGTAGGTTCTATATCAACTTGCCCTTTAATACCTAAACCCGTAACCGATATGGATCTTGAGTGACTGGCAAGACGGAGAAGGGGGAATACCCTCATCCTGAAACCCTCATATGTCTATGGATATAATAGAAGTTGGTTAATAAGACCTTGGCGTGTTGTGTGTCATCAATTGAGCCAAGCTTGACTGCGCTGACCGAATGACATTTGACCGTGAGACCTTATATCCGATATGTAAGTCTCGTGGGATACAGTCAGTAGACAGACACTCGGCAGCCTTGAGTCGTTCAGAGTTGCCAACCGATATGATTGGCAACTAGCCGGAAACCACACGGGGAGGTTATAAGCCGTCCAAAGAATGGGACAGCAACGCTGGTCAAGATATATTGCTGTCCATCATCTTGGTCGAGGCCTGCAACTAGGAACAGGGTTGGCGGTTGTTGTCAATTGGAACTTGACTAGTATGTGAGATGCTGTAGTAAGACCTCGCCATTGCCAACGTCTTTAGAACCCCCTCGCTGTAGCAGATTGACTGTGAATGCACATATGAATCAGCAATCCGAGTTGTCTCTGCTCGTTTGCTGTACCTGTCTTTTATATCATATCCGTTGATGAGGTTCGGAAATGCTAATCCGAAGCCGGGTTTGGCAACTGGCGCAACCATTGACTGATAATGTTTCCGGTTAATCAGTAGACTAATGGATTCACCGAATGACTGGCAAGGACGAGAAGAATGTGGTGTATGGCGTCGACAACGACAACTATCTTTGTAGAGGTAGAGGTAGAGGGGCACGTTGACCATGCAATCTTGACTCGACATGGCGAGGTCGCAGCGATACCATTTCTACTTGAGAGTGAATATGCTCCAACGTTAAATCGCGCAACAACTAGAGATGAATGCAAATTGAAACGCTTCATTGTTTCTTAGGTAGTTAATGCATACCAACGTCTATGACCGAGTCCGGTAACAACTACACAAGATACAACATTGGGGCAGTTCAAGCACGTTTCTCCAACCTTGATGGAAAAGCTAGAGGCGTGCCAATTACATTACATGCCCGCGCTCCCCCTTGTCAGTGGCAATCAGAGATTGTTTACCACATCATCAAACCGCTGCTCCTAGATTTTCCACCGTCGGGATCCTCAACGGCAAATCACTGATATCATTCTCGGCGGGCCTCTTTAGCTCATCCGATGGGGCAATGATCTCATTCTCTAGCAACAGCAAAGCGTGCGACAGGGGAGGCCCCCTCCCCGCCCTGAGTTTGCCCCGCGGCATGGTGATACGCCCGTGAGAGTTGCTTTTGTTCGTTTGCGCAGAAGCTTCTCGATCTTTGCGCCCAATGCCCGTCTCAGGCGGCGGCGGAGCTGCTCCTTTTTGACTCGTGCTTGTCGACTATCATTGTCTCACTTCTCAGAATGCCCCTCCTCTAGTGGCCGGCCCCAGTGGAGATGCTTCAAAGGTGGGCGACGTGGGACACCACCAGGGTTCTTGGATGCGCATGAATGTATGTATGTATGTACAGTAGACAATGTGGATGTGTGCGTGTGGGATGTTGGGCCTCGTAATCGGTCCTAGAAGTGTTGCGCGTTGGTCCCGGCTACAGTATAAAAACCTACTGCTCCCAGCCGAATCCTCTTCCTCGGAGCTTCAGAACCACCCCATATCCAAATCTGAACCACCACAACCCCAAACCACACAACCCCGCAATCATGTCTTTTGGACGCACCGTCAAGCTCAACTCGGGACACGAGATCCCCGTCATCGGCTACGGCACATGGCAGGCTGCCCCCGGTGAGGTCGGCACCGGTGTCTACGAGGCTCTCAAGGCCGGCTACCGCCACCTCGACCTCGCCAAGATCTACAAGAACCAGCGCGAGGTCGGCGAGGGCATCAAGAAGGCCCTGGCCGATGTGCCCGGCCTCAAGCGTGAGGACATCTTCATCACCTCCAAGCTGTGGAACAACAAGCACCGACCCGAGGAGGTTGAGGCTGCTCTCGACGACACCCTCGAGGAGCTCAGCCTGGACTATCTCGACGTGAGTGGAAGCTGTCAATGGGGCACTACAGCATCAAACTGACCCGTGCATAGCTTTACCTCATCCACTGGCCTGTTGCCTTCAAGAACGGCACCGAGCTGTTCCCTACGACGGAGGGCGACAAGAGCCTGGTTGACCTTGACCGCGGCGTCTCCATCACCGACACATGGAGGGCCGTGACCAAGCTGCCCAAGACCAAGGCCCGAACCATCGGTGTCTCCAACTTCTCCGTTGAGCACGTATGTCACTCCTCCTGCCCTCCAGCTATCTGACACCCAGCTAAACCCGCCCGCAGCTCGAGACCATCATCAACGAGACAGGCGTCGTCCCCGCCATGAACCAGGTCGAGCGCCACCCTCGCATCCCCAACCCCGAGCTGGTCGAGTACATGAAGAAGAAGGGCATCGTTCTGACGGCCTACTCGGCCTTTGGCAACAACTCGTGGGGCGAGCCCCTGCTGGTCAACACCCCCGAGGTCAAGGCCGTCGCCGAGCGTCTCAGCGTCGCCCAGAACAAGACCGTCACCGCCGCCCAGGTCGTCCTCGCCTGGTCCACCCTTGACGGCCACGTCGTCATTCCCAAGTCCGTCACCCCTTCGCGCATCCGCGAGAACTTCCAGGAGGTCGAGCTCGACGACGAGGCCGTCAAGGCCGTCAACAAGATCGGCGAGAAGCCCCAGCGCTTCAACATCCCCCTCACCTGTAAGCTGACCTTGCCCCCGTCTTGATCGTCGTGCAGCACCAGGAAACTGACATTGTTGGCAGACAACCCCAAGTGGGACATCAACGTCTTCAGCGACGAAAAGGAGAAGAGCGCTACACACCAGGTCATTCAGAAGCTCTAGACCTTTCATGATATCCAATTTTATGATGCATGACATAGACCAGCAGTAGATCTGCTCAAAAGACGAGCAAAGAAATGCTCGGCTAAGAAATAGAAAAACTTAATGATGTTTATGAGAGAATGACTAGTCCCAAGTGATCATGACGGTTCTTGAGCGAACCATTGCTTGTCAGCTTACACCCTTGTTCAAGTTGCCAGGGTCCTTGGCAGAATATATCGGGCTTATTTCTTGAATCGAATTTGTACAGTTACAGCAATCTGCAGTAGCATCCTGTCGCCCTACCAAGCTATCCAACAACCCGTACCCTCTTGAGAAGCTCCTGTTCCTGTGCGAGATACTGCCTGGACATATATATCCCTCTGGTTTGCCGAATATAAGCACGATATCCCAGCCCTGATATGCTCCCGTAACCAAAGAATAAACTGCATACGTTATACAATGCTTTCCAATGACACCTCCCTGTTGCGCCCGGTCGATGCTCCCCGTTCATATACTCGTCTCTATGCGCCGACGCAGAAGCCAAAGGAGCCGTCGAAAACGTCGAGTTTCTTCAAATCACCACCTCCGCGGAGGGCCACCAAGACGTCCATCGCAGGGACTTTGTTGGGAGGGTAGAAGAGTAGGAGGTTGTCCATATCCTCGTCTGTAAGGCCGCACATCTCGTCCCACTTGTAGGTGTCGCTGACTTTGGACATCCTAAATCATGATTATCAGTAAGCAACCCGTATGATCGATCCAACATGTACCCACCACTGCATTCGCTTGGGACCTTCCTCGGGCCTGGGGGCAGTCTTCCTCAACCTGAGCCGCAGCTCACCAATCGTCTCGATGGCGTTGCCGGCATTCTTGGGGAGTTGCTTGGCAATGAATTGTCTGATGGCGGCCGCTAACCTAGGGCCCTTGCCGTTGGTGCTGACCATGATTTGTAGCGGCCCATCGCGGTGGATGCTGCCAAAGTAAAAGTCGCATTCAGGAGGCACGTCGGCGATGTTTGCGGGAATCCTCCGTTCCTTGCACAGTTTCCAGATGACGGTTGAGGCGGCGGGATCATCGATGGCGACCAGCACCATATCGGCTCCGTCGAGGTCTTCGGGCTCGAATACGCGATTGGTATGGGTGACTTGGCCCTCGCGGACTCGGAAGGCGACCTCATCGTTGAGGCCAGATTTGGGGCATACGACGGTGACGTTGGCGTCTGCATTGAGGCAGTTGAGGATCCGGCCGGCGGCGACCTATATAGTGTCGGGTTAGAGGGAGAACATGGGGATATGCGTTGAATGCCGAATGTCTCAGGGTACAAGGTCCAGATGCAAGTGAATCATTACGTACCTCACCACCGCCTACTACAAGCACCTGCTTGTGCTTGATTTGCCATGCCAGAATCAGGCTGCCTCCAGGCTGCACGGGAGGATGTGTCTTTGCCATGGCTGCTTAATTGGAAGGCGAAGAGGCAGCAGCAGAAGAAACAAGAGGGAGAAGGAGAATGGTAAGAAGAAGACGAGTCACAAGGAGATGCCGGAGATACCAGCCACGGCCGGGTTGATGTTGGCGGTCGGCTGGGGCTCAATTTTCCCCATTTCATTGCCGCTCAAGGTAGGTTACGTTATCGGATATTGCAAGGATTGTGATAAGATGGGACGGGAAGAACCTAAAGAGGACTAATGCATCCGGGAGATGGATGATGCCTGATATTAGAGTACTTTAAACTCCACGTACAGCGCAGTCAAGATTAAGTATCTTTTTATCTGACGCAAGCAATTAGCGCCGTCATCCTGTCACTCTCTCCTTCCCGAAATACGTACCTCTACCTCTAAACCCACTGCACCATCCCCCGTCAAAGGCGGTGCAGCTCAAGGCGGAGCTCGACCAACTGCGGTCGCTCTCTCACCTTTACAAGCCTTCTTTTCCACTATTCTCTTTGCCTTGTCGGCATCTTTCGCCTTTATTTTCCAGGCTTGGGAATCACCTCATCATGTCGGGCCGCAAGCTGGGCGGCGGCCGCATCTTTGGCAGCGGCAAGGGCCTCGCTCCTCCAACGCCTCCGAATGCGATTGCGCCGCGAGTTGGGAGCCCACTAGCGGCCTCGGAGAGCAACATATCGATAGACTCATCGTCTGCGTCGCCTCCTGTGAGCGGTATCTCGCCTGATCTACCAGGGCAACACATCGGCGACAGCATCAGCGTCGGGGCGCAAGGCAAGGGTGGTCCTGCTGATGGCGGAGCCCTCGTCTGTCCTATCTGCACCGAGGAGATGGTGAGATGAAATAACCAAGCTTTGTATGCATATATCGTATACTGACTTGACATATGATAGATGACACTGCTGCAACTGAACCGACACATCGACGACAACCACCAAGAACTCGCCGAGGAAGAACAGGACGAGGTCAAAACGTGGTTCGACAAGCAGGTTCTCAAGGCCAAGCGATTTCAACCCCTCTCCCTCATCAACCAGAAATTACGAGGCCTCGACGTCTTCGAGTCAAACGAATCCAGCCCAGCCCCCACTCCCGCCGCCGTGGGAAAGGCCCCCCTCGAAAGCCCTCTCGACCCCGACGAACTCATTACACGCCATCACTGGCAACGATCGACGAGTTACGACCTATGTACCGACCCAACATGCGGCCGAAGCTTAGGGCCACTGAACGGAAGCATCAACTGCCGAAATTGCGGGCGATTATTCTGCGAAGAACACACCATGTACCAAATGAAGCTGAGCCGGAGCGCAACTCACGAGCCGGTCCGAGGATACTGGGCAAGAGTATGCGAGACGTGCTACAAGTCAAGAGAAGGATACAATGATCATCGCGGTGTCTTGATCGATCACACACATATGTTTACTGAAAAGAGAAGGAAAAAGGTGGAACGGCACAATCTGGAGATCTCACGGCTTGAGAAGCGGTTAACGAAGCTCACGAAATTATTAGCAAACCCACCCGAGAAGCTCACACAGTCAAATGGTTCTCTACTCTCGCCCGTCACATCATTAGCCGCCGGTCAAAAGAATGCACGGAAACTGATCGAGCAATCTGTTGTCACCTGGGAAGAAGACGCCATTGTGGCCAGGTGCCCGTTTTGCCAGCAAGACTTTGGCTCCTGGACATTTAGAAGACATCACTGTCGTATATGCGGCCGCGTCGTCTGCGGAGATCCGCAAACGGGCTGCTCCTCCGAGGTCGGACTCAATGTCGCTACTGGCGCAAACGGGACCGAGGCGACGACGAACCCGACAACTGAGAAAACCCCCTCGACCGCAAACCCCGGCCAAGTTAGCGTCGATATTCGCATGTGCCGCGAGTGCAAGCACACAATATTCTCTGCACGCGACTTTGCTGCGTCCTTGCACCACAAACCGCCTGATCAGCGCGCATACGAGACGCTGCGGCAGTTTGAGCGCGGCATCCGACAGCTTCTCCCTTCATTTCACCGCGTGCTTCTGAACCTGCAACCGGAGAAGAAAGATAGTGGAGAAATAGACCTCAATAAGCCACCACCAACGCACGCGCAGATTCAGGAGGCGGCGAAGATTCGTAAGCGCCTCGTCGATAGCTTCGGAAAGTACGGCCTCGCTGCGAAGCGCTTGCGCGACCTCCCATCCGAAAGCGCACCGCAACGCCGCCTTCAGATGGCCGTCTATACGTACGCGAGCGGTTTCCTCCACATAAACATGCTGCCGCTCAAGAGCCTCCCACAGCTACTTCGCTCGCGCTCCTCGGCATCCTCGTCCACCGCTGTGTCGTCATCGCGCCTCCTCGCCTCCAACTCGCATTCGGCATCAAGCCTACGGCATTCAGAGCTCGCAGAGGCGGATTCGTTATCGCAGGCGCCGAGCGAGAGCAGCACGGTGGTGAGCCAGCTCGAGGCGGAGGAGAAGGAGTTGCGAGAGCGGCTCGTCGTGCTGGAGGAGCAGCGATTCATGGTTAACGCCATGGTCAAGACGGCCCAGAGCGCGAGGCGCTACGAGGAAATCAGCGCGTTGACCAAGAACGTGGATGAGCTGGACTCGGAGATCAAGGTGCTCAGAGGCAAGATAGGGGGCGTCGAGGAGCGGTGGGAAGGCGTGTATCGGGATGGGGTCGCATAGTCGCGGCAAACGCCAGGGGCGAGCGTATACAACCCGGAGGCTCATTATGGAGTTTGATAGCAATGTTCGTACAGTGAACTGCATATAGGGGCATGGCATTGCACGGTGTTTAAGGAGTTTAAGTTAAGGAGTTTATGGCGGGGTGAATGAGGGTTTCCTCAGACTGGAGCATAGTCCACTCGTATCTATTCATTGACAAATGCGAATACATCTCGAACCTGATCATCACAGGAAATAGTATCATGGCATGTCCAACACGTAGATTCAATTCTTTTTCTCGATGCATCTTCTCATACACCGCCAATCATCAAAACGTCTCTTTCAACGACCTGTGTCTACCCTTTGCAGAGAACGATAAAACATGTGCGTCCACCTGGATAAGAAATAAGGGGCCAATGAGGGTTGGAGTAAATACAAAATCATGTCCCAGATATATACAACGCCTGGTCCGGTCCACCACGAGCCAAGGGGGGTGGGCGTGCTTTTCAGGGCTCGGTGGGTATCAAAAGCACCACCACGTACAAACAAAGAAACAAGGGGAATCGTACAGGGAATTTTGCACAGAGGCGGGAATCCAGTTTTCATTAGAGGGAGCCGCGGGGAGGTGATGCGGCATAAAAGGGGGTGGAAGCAGAGCTGGCTTTGTTGTGCGATTACTAGTGCACGACGCCCTCAACTCCGCCGAGGAAGCGTCTGACACGGGCGATCTCGAGCTCTTCGTGCTCGCTCTCGACGGCTTTGAGGAGGCCGTCGACCACCACGTCGACCTCGGCCTCTTGGACGCCCGTGCATAGCGCGACGACGCGGCGGTACTTCACTTCGACGTCGCGGCTCCGTCCCTTGAGGGCAGAGACCATCTTGCGCGTCATCTCCCGGCGTCCGTCGACGGCACGGACGCGCGCACGGAGGACTGCCGCGGAAGGGAGGAGGCCCTCGCCGCTGAAGCCTCCGCCCGAGGTGTCGTCGGCGGCTTCGAGCATGGCTGACAGCTCCGTCTCCCATGACGACGAGGGGTTAGGTTGCGAAGTTCGTGACTGCTCCTGCATAAGGCGCACTTGCTCGTCTTCGCGCGCGTGGGAGAGGTTGGAGACCTTTTGCCGTGCGATCTGCTGCTTCTTGAGAGTGGCGCTGAGGTGCTCCAGGCTCCGGCGGGCCTCGCCGAGCTGTGTAGATGTGGTGCGAAGGGTGCTGTGGAGAGTGTCGAGCGAGGCTTGTTTAGACTTCATCTCTGTTTGGAAAGCTGACCCAGTCTCGGTCAAAAGATGTGTGATGGCTGGAAAGAGTTAGCACAGAGTCAGGTGGTGCTGATACTAAAGTGAACTTACAGGCAACGATCTCATCGCTACTCTCTCGACTTCGTTGATTTGACCCAGGGGCACCATTCTTCTCGGCGGTAGACTCGCCATTTGTCTTATCCTCCGTATTCTCACCTCCGATGCCAAAGTCGAGAGGTCTTAGGCCCACGCGGTTTGATATGTTTGGGTCAGCACCAACCTCTAGCAGTTGTGAGATGATGCTTCGGTTCCCTATTCGGGACGCGATATTCAGGGCGGTATCGCCTACGCTGTCCTGCGCATTGACAATCTCGCTCATGAAGCGCGCAATGCCCATCTTGGGGATAGACTGAGAGCTATTGGGGCCGTTCCCGTTGGCTTGAGTGTTCTGGCTGTTGGGGGCGCTTCCCTGCCTCACCACCCACTCTAATAAGCTCTCGAGATAGTACCGGCTGGCGGCATTACGTCCCTTGACTGCACTCGTGACGGCTATATGGTGAAGCACTGTCCGTCCTTTCTGGTCACGAGCCTCGATGGTACTGCCGAGGACCTCGAGTAGATCGGGGAACGACCCGTGATCCATCGAGTTTGTTACCAAGCAGGCGCGCATCAGGGCAGTCTCGCCAGAGGCGTTAACACGGGCTATTGCGGCTCCAGCAGCAATGAGAGCACGCAGCAGAGGCATACGGGCCAGGGTAGCCGCCCAGTGGAGTGCCGTATGGCTCTGAAGATCGATGGGCATATCCAGCTCCGAGACCGTAAACGTTCGCAGCATGTCATGCTTGGTATCGGTGGCGGCCGAGTCCATAAATAGTCCCATCAGCATGCCGCGCTTCATCTCAACATCGGGAGACATTTCGTAAGGAAGAGGCGGGAGGGGGCCGTTGCCGTCCTCCACAGGTGACCGATCTTGGATAGCGCTCTGTGTATAGATAAAAGACTCGTTGGGTTCGGTAGGAGATCCTGGAAAGGTTGCTGCAAACATGTCCATATTCTGACCGTATGCGCTGAAGCTTTCGGCTGGCGTCATTGTCACACGCTGTCGTTTCCGCGGAGGCTCCGTCTCGGCGATCTGGACCGGGTTACTTTGCTGCTGTGTTGAGTATGCCGAGTCGACCTGCTGGCCATAGTCCGAGGCGAAGCTCTGCTGTGAGTTGGCAGGGAAGTCATCGCCATTCTGCATCGACGGCTGCCGGCTGAAACTGGGTGCCCTCGTAGGCCCGTTGCGACTTCGGGGTCCCGGAGAGTCGAATCGGGCTTTGCTGATTGCGGCAACAGCATGTGAAGCTGTGCTAGATATGTTCTTGAAAAAGGTTCCCGAGAGCCCGTTCGGTCTTCCATCCGCGCTTTGGTTGTATAGCCGTTTCCTCTGAGCGGCCATGGCCTGCTCCTTAGTCGGAGTGTTGAAGTCGCCTCGGCCAGCGACACCGCCGTCTTGGCCCATATCGTAAGTCAAAAGCGGTCGCAGAAGCTCTTCGACGCCGTACTGGCGACAGACTTGAACTCCACGATCAAACTTGATCCAGGTACCCTGATATTTTCCATAACCTCCTTGGACCTTTTCATGCTCGCCAGTCTGGATTTCCTTTTCGAGTATCTTGGTCCGCTTTCCCTTGTCGACCCCGGCAACCTTGAGGATCTGAGTGGCATTGAGCCAGGAGTCGTTGCGACGGCGCATGACAGCGATACTGTTGACCTCCATCTCGTATACATCGACGCCCGAGTATGATGCCTATTGTCAAAGAAAGACGGTCTTATTAGTGATCGCATAGTCTTGCGAGTGCCCACGGATAAGTGGGGGAGATGGAGGAAGGTAGGTATCGTACCGAATAGATTCCAGCTCCTTCGGGCTCTCCGTTATAGCCTCGTTGGAACGAAGCCGAGAGACCGGGTTGCGATTGTTGACTCATGTTGAAGGATTGTTGTGACGTCTGCGACGCTGACGGCATTATGTGTAAGAAGGAGGAATCTCGTGAAGCGGTCGTTTTTGGTGCAAGGGCGGCTAGAAGGAAGAGATGGAGCCCTCGAGGCGCGATATCATCACAGCGCCAATTGCGCGGATTGGTCGAAGGGGTACGGAAACGGGAGTCGGAGACGAGAGACGAAACGATTGTATAGTAGAGGAGAAACGCCTCATGAGGCTGAAACTAGAGATGCTGAATTGCCCATGCGCCTCGTCGTCGTGGCCAAGTTCCGGTTGTCTTGTGCGCTCGAAAAACTGGTGGTTGCAGAGAGTTGAGATGGAGTCGAGGCGAAATGAGCTTCCCAAGATAGCGCTGCAGTGGGCCGCCGGGTGAGGTCCACGGGTTCAGTGCAGGAGGGGTCTCAGGTGGTGGGCCGCTGAGGTAGCCCCGGACAGCGAGCGTGGGGCGCTAAGGGCCAGTGGCTTTGCGGCCTGGAAGCGCCTAGGGGATGTTGAATGAAAGAATGAATGGGATGAATGAATAGGTGGGAGTCAAAATTGCGTTGTCTCTTTCAGGAATATTCTACGACTCTTTTTCCCAAAAGAATCGTGGGAGAAAAGCATCTAGTAGTACCTAGTAGGTGAACACGCAGATGCACGTCTTTGTACCTGCTCAAGCGAGGCTCGTGTTAATCGTATGCACGTCAAAGTGACTTGTGCTCACTTGCAGCGGGTTTCCGTTGGACGTGGATGCGTTCAATTAATCAAGACGTGTCGGTTTCGTGGTTTCGCGTCGTTTGAACCGTGTCTCGCGTGCTTTAGGCGCGTAATTAACGTGAACGCACGAGCCCCGCTCCGTCTATGCCCGGTCGGATCGAAGATGGAGGCGACCCGCTCTAGCGGCCATGAACCACACGCCGTCGTTGCGAGGCAGCTCTCAAAGGGATGCCTGCTGTACTTTCATAACCAGGCGTTCCGGCCACTGATTTTATGGCCTTGCGCGAATTGTCGAGGCCGCTAATGCAACCACTTGGTGCTGGCCGCAACGCCCTCGGCCAGTCTTTGCTGTGGATCCACGTGTTCTCGGGGTCGACGTGCAGTGAAAGGTACTCCCAAGTTATCAATGCACAAACATGTGTAACTGCCCAAGTATCCGTTGAGTCTGGTACAGTCATTTCTAAGCCGATTGATGCCAATCTTCGTTAAAAGTCCGAGGATGTCTGAAGACGGCGAGTTACCTAGGTTACCGGAAGAGGCCTGTGCCATGTAAGATTAGCTTCATCATCGATTAGGTAGATACTCAAGAGAACCCAGTAAGGATTCGAAACGTAAAACCAATCCGATCAAGACATGGCCCAACTCAGGTGATGTTCCGGTTGCGGGGCGGAGCTCATGCCGTTCTGATAATTCTTTGCCAACGTTATTGAAGCCATCGTTCAAGTAACAGAGGCCTGCGCAATTGGTGCCAGCAGATAGGAACTTACCCGTGACTAAATGTGTAAAGTTTAACACTAGGTATATATATCAATGGCAAAGTGAATCGGTACGATATGGAAAATTCGCTGGCAACGCATGATACCAAGCTAGACTTGCCTTTTCTTCCACGTTGCGGGTAGAGACAGAGGCTCCTAGTTATGCACGGACACTTGGATGCTTCATTAATCTATTGTTTATCCTTCACTTTGTTCTGGATTACATGGAACATCCAGCGTAGATCGAGGCTTCCCAATGACAAGAGACATAGCAATTGGTGCTCAAGTAAACGCTCTTGCACCCAGATACACCTAGTCTCTGTGGTACTTTACAGCGGCGTCGCAATGTAGCGGCGTCGCAATGTAGCGGCGTCGCAATGTAGGAGATATCTCTATGCCTCGGTTCACCTCACCCAAGACAACAAAAGCTGGTCTTTTACTCTGATGGATTTCCCCCCATTTACAAGATGACGTGAAAACATTATCGACAGAATTGCCGCCTCTATATTCGTTCAATTCTCAGTTTGCATGTCCACATTATCAATATGGATACAAGAGACTGCACATTTGCGAAGAGGGAGGGTGTGGAACGAACATATGTCATACAAGTAAAAGAACAAAACTGCAAGCTTCTCCCCCCCTGCTAGAAGTAAACGTGCCATCATTCTCAATATAGTTTCAGCCCAGGTTCTCTAGACAAGCTCTATCTCCGGGCATTTCTGGGTTGCCGATTGCGGAGACAAGCTTAAGCTGGGGAGCCGGAGTTCTACCGCCAATGCCAAAAAACCACCAGCAAGTTCCATCTCGAGCTCCATCTGGCAATGGTCTCCAACATTGAAGCTTTCGTTGTTGTATTTTCCTAACTTATGAGGCCTTGTGCCTCTTCTTATCACCCTCGTTTCTCCATCATCTCACACAATCGCCAGAATGCCTCGCCCACATACCACCATCCCCAATTTCCTACCACCACTCCATCTCTACCGAAATCTCCTCCGCGAATCCTCCTATCTCCCGCCCGCCTTTCGATCTACAATCACTTCCGTTATTCGAGTCCGATTCCGTAATCACCGCCGGAAAGATCCCCTGCAGAGAGACCATCGCTCCCAGGCCAACAATGCGCTTCGCACCTTGAGAGCGGCCAACAGCGGCCATCACAAGTGCATGGAAAAGCTCATTCAAAAAGGCTTTGCAAGGACGGGCCCTCGACGACGAACCTTGATTACTGAATTTGTGGGCGCTCAGGGACCCAGCGACTCGGACGCTCTGGAGGCTATCATTGACGGGGCATCTCCCAAAGCTACCGACGACGCTGCTGCTGAAGCCCCCGAACCAACATCTAAACGAGATGATAATGTCTCCCTAGATGACCCCCTAGACCAAGGCGCGAGTGAAAATGAGCAGCAAGAATACTCCGTGGGCCGAGGCAAAAACGTGCCAAAGAGTACCAGGAATCGATTCTACGAAAAGTGGGATATACCAAAGCTCAAGCAGCTTCTCAAGTCTCAGCGAGAACTCCAGAGAGACACGGAGGTAAAATGGCTGAAGCGCGATCTCAAGAACCTCGACGACAGTGCGCATGTGCCAAAGGCCAATATCTGGGGAAAGCCGCCGGCTGAGAATCTTGTTCGAGCCAAGAGAGCGCATTATTGGAGGAGTGCCGTTTCAAAGATGATGGTCCCTCTCGGCAATGGCGAATGGGATCTACTGGGACGCTTGAGCAGTGGCGCACAAAACCTGGACGAGTGGAAGGTTCCCGAGAGGCGGCCGGCCGCGAAGCCCAAGCATGGAGTCGAACAAGGGCAGCCTCTGTCAGATTGGAACTGGGAGACTTATGCGAGCAAGCCCATTGTCGATGCCGAGCGCAAGAATTCAAGTATCCTTGCCGTGAGGTTGGGGGAAAAGCTGAAGCAGCCCTACGAGGGACAGTATGAACAACGAGAGATCAGCGCACGATGGTTCCGTCGAGTATACCGACAAACATGGAATATCACCCCAAAGATGGACCAGGACCCGCAATCGCTACGCCATAAGTTTACTTGGGGTTCTCTAAAGTCCCCTGCAGTTCGTCCTTCAGATGAGCAGCTTGCTATCTTTGAGGGCGTTAACCTCGCGGGTCGCAAGCCGGCACCGGTGGACAAACAGAAAACCTCATGATCCTAAGCCGCCGGTCAATATCGACTTTTGATCGTCCTGATCGCGCATGAGCCGATTCTCTTAATCCGACAGGTTTGCCAACTTGGTGAGGCCGTCGCCGTCCACTCTCATGCCAACCCACTCGTTCATGGCGCTGGCTCCGATGCTCTCGTAGAACTTGATGCTGGGCTCGTTCCACTTGAGCACCGACCATTCGAGGCGAGCTCCCTTGATGGCAACCACCTGCTTTGCCAGAGTGCTCAGCAGCTTCTTGCCGTATCCTTTCCCACGTCCAGACTGTCGCACAAAGAGGTCCTCGAGATAGATGCCCGCGCACGACCGCCACGTGCTGTAGTTGTAGAAATACAGCGCCATGCCTACGGTGACGCCCTCGGGAGAGATGGCGAGCAGGCATCGAGCGGGCTTTGTCGGTGATGTCGGTTCTGTCTCGGGGATGGGGGAGGCGTCGGTGTCGGGCGAGTCGGACGGCGCAAAGGCGACTGTGGCCTGGATGCTCTCGACGGTGGCTTTGTTGGCATCGGATTCTCGCTCATAGTCAGCGAGCTCTTGGATGAGCTGGAGGATCACGGGAGCATCTGTGGAGGGCATGGATTAGCATCATGGCAAGTACCAGAAGACAGACGGAGCTCACCCTCCCGGCGCGCATGCCGAATTGTCGCCATTGCATGTACGATAGAGGACCTTGTTGTATAAAACCCAGAGATACCCTCTTGATATTGAAGCCAATGGCAAAAACAGAGAAGATTTGCAGTGGCAGAGGGCGGTACGGTCAGATTATATGGCAATGCTTGATCTCGCGATGGGGTAGAATGGAGTATCGTATATTGAAAGGCGCGCCCTTAAAAGATCGGAGGGGTCTTGGAGGGGCAGGTGCTTCATGCTAGAATAGAACAGGCTTAGCTTGGCATTGGAGAGATCACCGTGCGTCATTGAGCTTCCCCAACTTCGTCTTGTCAAGAAGGAACTTTTCCAACGTGGAATATCCAGCTACGACGAGGTTTCGATCTAATCTGGAATCTTGAAGTAGTACAGCCTTCCCCTTGCAGGACGACGTTTACTTGCTTCACAAAAGTGAGGGTTCAGACATGGAAGAGGATCCCATCCAAACTACTGCTGAGACCTTGGACGGGCCAAAGCCATCTTGGATATATGCACTTGACCGCGAAGCCTTTCCTATTAGTCTCGCATCTGCTCGTCATGGTCTGCGGTCTTCCGCCGAGAAACCCTTCGCACGAGAAGCTTGACTTATCTGGAGACACTTGCCCCTGGATTGAACCAGTTTTGTTGCGCTGTCTCAATATTCAGTGACGAAAAGGTTCTCGTGCTTCTTTCTGCCTAGAGAGGTTTTCTTTTGGCGATGAATGTCGCGTAGTTCTGCTTCACCTTGTCATGATGGGTCTTGTTCAAACCAACCTCTTCAATTCGTTAGAAGCCCCGACGCTTAAAGACGGAGCCCCGATACGGTACCTCAGCGGCTATAGAACTTGATATCCCCATAGTCGCAGCTGTCGAGGCCGGAGCAGATGGTGTTATTTAGCTTGCACCGCCTCCCCAGGTTGAGCCCATTGTTACCCTTTACAGGGAGGATGCGTACGTTCTTGCAGCGAGACGCAAGGTTGAGGCACTTGGCTGCCGCTGGGAGGATAACAGCAAGGGCGATTCCTAGCTTCCTGTCTACTGACTCTAAATATAAACGACGAGAGCAAAGATACGATGAAGCAGATGTTGACTTCTTTACTCAAGCGGAAAGATTATGTCATGTCTTTGCCGGGATGCCCTAGGTGTGACCCAAGTTCTAGACCATCGCAGCATTATACTTGTGAACATGGGACGAAAGGCTCTCAACCCCTTGTAAACCCTGTTCTTGTTCCTGCCACGCAAAGACTGCCCTGCTCTAGCGGACACCGGGGAGCAGACTTGGACAAACCAGCTTGGCAGCTTTGTTTGGTGGTGGAGCATCCAAGCTTTTAAGAGGTTCTTCTGGAGGATCATAATCAAGTTCGTTCCAAGGTCGATCATGCCGGAGGGTAAATATACCTTTATGAAGAGATTAGGTTGATCGTATGTGATGGCCCAATAGGCTCGATCATGGATCATGTATGCAGAGTAATATGCGAGAGAACTTGTACGAAGTGAACCTTTAAATCGTGTTTTCATTAATCAAAACGTCATATTATTGAAATGAAGCCCCAATACAAGTGTATCGGTAGAGCCACATAGCTGTTTACAAAAGATATCTGTAGGTGGGCGAATTATCACCGAGTTCCGTCTTCTCCTCCTCCGTAAGCTCATGCTGGGGCGGGTTCGCGTCCCTCTTCTTGTTGCTTCGCCAGCAGACAAAGGCGTATATGAAGCACGAGATGATGGACAAGATGGTAAAGGCAATGGAGATGGAGTAGCCAGGGACGAATTTGGGCCCATCCTTCTTCAAAAAGGCAAACACGGCGATGATGCCACCGATGTTGCCGAAGCCGACTTGCCAAGCCGAGCCTACAGATCTGCGCATGTGTCCACCCAGGTTCATGTTGAACCAGCATACGATAATCGGCATGGCCGTGTATGCGCCCATGGCGACCAGGAACAGCGCTGCGTACTGCACCTTTGTGTTGTCGTGGACGCCCAGCAGGATGGCGAAACCGGTAATCGCGACGAGAATGGCAAAGATGGCGAAGCCGGCTCGGTGTCGTACCTTGTCAGACAGAAAGGCGATGGCCATGGAGAAGCCAAAGGCGGCAGCCCATGGAGGAACACTGTACAGCTGTGTGTGGACGGGGCTGTAGCCATACGTCTTGATGATGCCAGGCGCAAAGTACGCGTAGCCGTAAGCAGGCACGATGAGCCCAAAGTACATGAAGCCGCCGATGATGATCTTGTAGTCTTTGAGGACCTTGAGGGCGTCGCCTAATGTGGTCTTTCGCTCCACGCCGGAGTTGCCTTGATCAGCCTGGAGTCGCGCGGTAATGTAGGTCCTCTCCTCCGACGTGAGCCATTTGGCCTCCTCGGGGAAGTCAGGCAGCAGAAAGTAGAAGAAGAAGCTGACGAAGACGGTGAGGGCGCCTTCAAGGATGAAGATCCAGCGCCAACCAGCATATCCTCTCAGGCCGCTCATCTTGCCAATTGCGGCGGCGAGCAGGCCGCCGAATGCGCCGGCAAGTGTTGTACTGTTGAAGAAGAACGAGTAGCGACGCTGGGCTTCGTGTCGACGATACCACATGCCAATGAGGTAGAAGGCTGCAGATGGTGTAAGTACGAGACGTATTTCGGGCAGATCTAGATCGACTTACCTCCGGGAAACATGCCGGTCTCAAAGACACCAAGGAAGAAGCGAGTCGCGATCAAACCGCTGTAGTTCTGGACGAAGCCTTGGAGCAAGGTAGTGAGGCCGAACAGGAACATGTTGATGCTCAGCCAGACATGGGGCTTGAAGCGCTTGAGGAGGATGTTGGAAGGGATCTCGAAGAGGATGTACGGCACGAAGAAGACGACAAGCGCGTTGTTGTACAGATGTCCGTCGAGCTCGAGCTCTTCCGAGAGGCCGTAGACGTCGGCATTGGCAATGTTGACGCGATCTATTCGGTTAGCCAGGTGCTGCGACAGCAGAGAATAGGCTTGGCATACCAAGAAAGGCAAGGAGGTACATGATACAGAGGAACGGAATCACATGGAGGTCGATCCTGGCCATGAGCTTGCGATCCGTGGTACTGGGCGGGCAGGCCACGGCGAGGCCTTCGGCGTGGACATCGTCAGGGCTGCCACCAGCGCGCTCTGGTTCTAACGATACAGGCGAGTTTGCGCCGTTTTGTTTCTCGTCGCTGCTGAGAGCCATCTTGTCGTCTGTTCCCTCTGGACAGTGGTTGACTGGATGGTGAAGGAGAAGAAGCAGGAGGAGGAAGACAGCGAGCGAGAGGAGAGATGTCTACCCAAGAGCAGCAACAGAGTTGAGGGGAGCAGCAATATTAATAAAGTAAAGAGGGGAGACCCTGCAAAAAAAGAAAAAGGTTGTCAGGGTCAATACCTAGCCCTCCCTGTTGGTAATAAGCCGGCATCGTGTGGATCATGCTCGCCGTCGCGGAGCCGAGGTCGGGCAAAAAGATGATTGTCCAATGCAACATGACGCTTGATCGGACGCCTCGATACACTTAAGGATTAGACCAACCCCGCATATGCATGGATGAGCATGGATGGGCACGTCTTAACCTTGGCCTTGATCCCTGGCGGTATCCACGGCCGAGTCGCGGACGGGCACGGGGCCCGTGGGGAAAAGTTTGATTGCTGATCAATTTGGAGGCCAACAATGACCGATGTCGCCCTGGCAGACATTTCGGATCCGCTACAGGCCCCGGAACCGTCTTGTTTCCTTGAAGAAGTGACTTAAGAATCTCCATGGCTGCCCGGAAATAAGACCCAGCCCTTGCTAAAGCCCGCGTTAGCTGCATCGATGCGCCGAGGTGAGGACAGATGCTGCTCACGACTTGATACCAGCTTGACCGGAAGGAGAGTATCCATGCTTGATGGAGCCAACGCGATCCAAGCAAGCATTTCTCGAATAAAAGCATACTTAGTATTCTTTACACAAACAAGTCGGCCCATCGCAGTGATAGACACTCCTTTGAACTTTCCCCCCTGCCCGGCCTCTTTACAAAGCCACCAAATGCAGCCTCTGCTTGGCGGCGAACGCCTCGGCGCCTGTCGACTAACACCATCATCAGAATAGGAAGCTCAGTAGGAAAACTGCGGCATCATCTGCTCAACCCTCATGGGGAAACCCCCTCTCTTGTCTTTCCAACTGGTGTTTAGGCGTGTCGGGCTAAGAGAGCTAGGATCGCCGCCGCCCCTGCAAGACAAGACTTGCCGGTATCAATTCCGCTCTTTATTGGGCTTATGGGTGCTCTTGTGCCGCAGATATGCATCCGAGCTGAGCAGCCTTGAAATCCTTTCCTCGCCCCCATGATTTCTGGGCCTGCACTTCGCCTTCTCCGCGTTGTGATGTAGCTCAGTCATGGAATCTGGATGTTTACTACCTTTTCACTGACTAAGTTTGATGCGCTGCACCAGTGACTTAGTAACAAGCTCAAGCATGACGAGGTTGATGTTTTGAACTCTCGTCCCAGTGAGTTTATTGGTACATGTGAGCTCGACTAAGCGACGTACGTTTGCCCGGTGAACCTGTAGGTTACAGTGAGTAGTCATGATTTCGTCATAAACTCGAATGCTAGAATTAGAAGAGGGAATTCTATAGATGGGATGTCTATCATAATAAATCATCGGGTTGAGAGAGAATTTCCGGATATACTTGTAGACATAGGTTGACTCTACCATCAAAGCTTGTGGCGTGTCGTGCAAGTTCCTTTTTGTAGGGTACCTCGACTCAACTCAACTCAAGGTTGTTGGCCTTGGCGTGAGAGCAGCCAAGAACAGAGCTAGGAATATGCGAGACAATACGATTGGAAAAAGTCAAGAAATGAATTGATAAGTAACCCAGAGCTGCTCTTTAGTTCTGCCGTCGACTATAAACTGCTTTTGAAATGCTGCAAGTATTGCGGGAGACCTTCAGCTGTGATCCGCGAGACGTACGCACCTGCAATATCCACAACTGCAAATCCCCCGCTCAACAATGGTAGCGCTGCCGTGCGGAGCTTTCAGTTGGAGTAATGGGGCCTGCTGACTAGTCTAGGGACTGTATCTCCATCTCTGCCGATCGTGAAATATCTAGATAATTACTAATGAAACATCTCTCAACACAAGTCTACTGCTCACTGTCCTTTCTACGACTTAAAATAACCATGGCACCTCAAGAGCATAACAGGTATGGACCCGGCTACGCCGCCTCTCAAGTGAAACACCACGAATGGCGAACAGCCGAGAACAGCGCGGCACATCTCGTACCGAGCCTACAATCTCACGTCAGAGCAAACCCCAGGCTCAAGCTCCTAGATGTCGGCGCTGGATCTGGGACCATCTCGGCATCCCTGGCAAAGTACATGCCCCAAGGGCAAGTCGTTGCGACCGACATATCCGACGAGATCCTCGTTCGAGCCAAGGAACACGCCGATTCTGAAGGAGTCACCAATATCGAGTTCCAGCAGGCAAACATCTACGAGCTCCCGTTTCCAGACTCGACATTTGATATCGCCCATGCTCATCAAGTGCTTTGCCACTTAGACACGCCTGTCGATGCCATCAAGGAGATGTTGAGGGTCACGAAGCCCGGTGGGACTCTATCGTTGCGGGAGAGCGACTTGCAGATGTGGTGCATCTGGCCAGAGATCACGGGACTGCTGAAATTCCATGAAATATTAATCAAGACGCTACTAGCGAACGGTGGTCAAGACAAAGCAGGACGGCAGCTCGTGTCTTGGGCCTTGAACGCCGGGGCAGCGCGTGAGGACATCAGAGCGAGCTTTGGGACATGGTGCTATAGTGCACCAGACGACAAGAAAGCATGGGGTAAGTATAGCCAACCCAAGGTCATCGCTGACCTGTATTCCAGGGGGTACTAACAACTTATAGCTAGCTCCATGAGAGAGAGGCTGATCAGTGGTCAAATGCGTGGCAAGTCTCTTGAGCTAGGCATTGCAACCGAGAATGAGCTGGATGAGATGGCCGAGGCCTGGGAGAAGTGGGACGACGCCGAAGATGCTACCCTGGGAATAATGAACGGAGAGCTGTTGATAAACAAGAAACAGGCCCCTGGATAAGGGCAAGACGACTAAACTGATAGCTATTACACAGTTACTCGAACACACGCTTCCAGTCCCCTCGAACCAACAGATTTAGCAATCTTACAGAGAGGCGCCCAAGCTCCTAAAAGCGCTGTTATACCGGCGCATAGAATCATGGGCCCATACTTCGTCGCATACCCAAGGGCATCGTCTGTTGAGATAGTGTTTCCTGCAGAGACGAGGGCGCCGCTGAGCGGACCAGCAACCACGAAGCAGAGACCTCGCCCCCCGAGCAGCATACCAAATACTAATAACGTGTCAATAGACGCATTGTCCCCTTTTACCTCCTGTAAGGCTCCTGACCAAGTCGAGCTGAATCCTCCCGCGAAGAAGCCGTACAGGATCACAAATACGACCATTGTGCTGATGTGCCGACTCATCCCCCAAAGGAGGAAAACTGGGAGTGCACTACCTAGAGATGAGACAAGAATCACCTTGGGGGCTGCGATTTTGTCACCCATCATTCCGTGGATGAGCGATCCCGGGACTGAGGCGAGCGAGAACAGGGCTAGTAGGATAGGGCCGGTAACGGATGAGAGGCCGATGGCTCTAGAATAGCTGGCAAGATACGTGCTTGGCATCAGATAGCCCAGAGATTGAACAATGATGCCAACCTGAAGCATCCAGAAGGAAGCAAATCCAAGAAAGGCAAAGCTGACAGGTCGTGGTCGCGAGTCTCGGCCCAAGTCAACCCGGGGCTTGAAGAAGAAGAGTGTTGGTAAGGTCATGGCCGTCGATGCAACCGTCCACGAGATCAGAGTAGCCCAAAGTCCGAATCGCTGCAGCAAGATGCTAAAAAGAAACGGCATGAAAACTCCGACTGCTGATTTCCCAGCCCACATTATCCCATAAGTCAGGCCTTTGCGCTCAACGAACCATTCGTCCATGTAGAGGGAGATGGGACTGAAGAGCAGACTGCATCCGATGGAGTATAGAACACCTTGGGTGGTGATGAGTCCCGCAACGTCCTTTACGAACGCTGAAGCTGTCAAGCTGGCCACAGTGATGTAAAGTCCGAGCGGTCCGCACCATGGTCGAAGGTAGGGATATCGGTTGAGGGCGATGAAAGCCAGAGGCATCATGAGATACATGATTCCTGTCTGGGCCGAGCCGATAGATGCGATGGCGCTTGGTAAAACGTTGAGCTTTCCTTGCGAGGTGTAGTACTCCTGGAAGATTCCAAAGGATACCGAATATCCTGTGATGGTCTCGGATTAGTTTCCATCAACGACGTTAGGGGCCAGAGCATACCCCAGATTGGAGCTTGTGCTACGGTGCAGCAGAAAAGGGCTACATAGGCCCCTCGACCTCGGTCTGTCGGTGGCAGCGTATCGATAGAATTTGGTTCTGTATGTTGTTCTCCTTCGCTCTGATTGTGGGGGTGAACCACAGCCAGCTCATGAGAGGTTTCTGATACCATTGTCCTGTTTTGTCCCAGTGTCAGGACGATGCAAATATCACAATGCCTTGTCATAATACGATGACTTCTACACTCCTCTTAAAGAAGAATATGACTCAAATCAACGGAGGCCGGTGAAGAGACTCATTTCCTCTTTTGGCAGCTGGAGTCGTGTTAGGTTGAGGAGAAGATGTCATGGTCCATCACATCGGCACTTGGATCAACCAATTAGGGCCACGGCGATTCCGACATCGCAACTGTGAATGATGACGCTTATGCCGAGGAGGTTTGGTAGACAGAGGTCGAATTTCATCTTGGCTGGACTTATCAAACGGGTACTTAGTAACAGTCAAAGATGCTCTTGGTGTTCCATCGAGCGAGCTTTGCCGTTTGGACGTACCTCGGTTTGGGAATCTCGAGACGATGTCGGCTCAACAGATTGCCAAGGGTAAGCATGTGGAGTTCTTCTTATTGGAAGCATTGAATCTCTATGGGCATATGATAAAAGAAATGGTCAGCCAGATTCTTCAATCGGAGTGAACTGGGGACTGACTGAGTCTCGGGGGAAAACGCTTTAGACCGGAGACCGAGAACTTGATTATATTTGTGGAGGGTGAGCTTGTCTTCTGGCCTTCTCTTCTGTCAATCGAAGGAACTCTTAGATAGACGCTATTTGGGTGAAAAGGGTCACTCGCCTTTGGTATCATTGGGATTGAACCTTTCCGTCCAGCTTTGCCCCTATTTTGGTTCAACGCCACCATTTTGTAGGGACGAAGATATCATGAAATATGTTGGATCTTCGGGCTTTCGCCTATGATACGGCAGCATTCAAGAAAAGCCATGGTCTATAATATTTCGATTGTTTGAACTCTAGGAACTCGAAGAGAAGTGCAGGTTAAGCTGCTGACTGTTTTCTGATGGATCTCGGGTGTATGCAATACATGCTGTAGATTATTGCTTGATAGACAGGGCAGACAAGTAAATTTATCATCATTTTAACGTATGTGCTATAAAAGATTGATACTCATTGACAAGATCCCTTCATCAGCCGCCTGCTAAGCCCATCCTCAGGCTCCATGGACACATTCGCACGTTTGCCAACCCCCATGCTCCACCAAACTCCTACCCCAAACTTCAGCACCATGATAACATCTTAGAAACCACCGTTGGGGTGGATGAGGACCTTGGTGTAGCCGTCAATCCGCTTGTCGAACTTCTCGTAAGCGACCTCTGCATCTTCGATGTTGATCTCGTGCGAGACGACAAAGCTGGGCTTGGCTCGGCCGGAGATGATCATGTCTCGCAGATAACGGTTGTATGACTTAACATTGCACTGACCAGTGCTGAGAGACAAACCCTGTGTGATGTCAGAGGCTGGAAATAGCTTGGACATGCTTGATGCACATACCTTTTCAAAGAGCTTGCCGAAGCTGAGGCTGATCATGCCCTTGGAAGTAGCTTCATCAGTAGCGCCTGGGTCACTAGAGAGAAGTTGTTAGCCAAGTACGTCGTCTCAAGATAGGGTAACACCAACCTAGGGACGTAGAGCCCGGGAATGCCCAATCCACCGCAAGCCCTCGTAACGCGAATCATGTTCTCGAGCACAACGTTTGCCTGCTCGGCGTTACCACCCTTGCCGATAGCCTGGTATCCAACGGCATCGACGGAC
This sequence comes from Fusarium zealandicum, assembly GCA_013266195.1. Lineage (NCBI taxonomy): Eukaryota > Fungi > Ascomycota > Sordariomycetes > Hypocreales > Nectriaceae > Fusarium > Fusarium zealandicum. The sequence continues at coordinate 48,285 of JABEYC010000176.1, read as the reverse complement.
CGGTCAACCTCGTCGCCGCCGTTGCTCTCGATGATGAGATCCACGGCATCGCCCTTGGTGAAGTCGATCGGGGTGCAGCCAATCTTCTCGGCAGCCTGGAGACGCTCGGGAACACGGTCGACAACAAAGACCCGGGAGGCTCCGCGCAGGACGGCCGAGTAGGCGGCCATAAGACCGACAGGGCCGGCGCCAAAGACGGCGACGCTCTCTCCGGATTGGAAGCCCGAGATTTGCACGCCGTGCCAGCCTAGTTCCGTTAGACACGCTGCAGATTATGGAGGGGACAGTTAAACCGTACCGGTTGGGAAGATGTCGGCAAGCAGGATAAAGTCAGACTCGTGCTCCTTGCCCGGAGGCAACTTCAGAGCGTTGAAATCAGCATATGGCACTCGGATATACTGAGCCTGGCCACCTCGGTAGGGTCCCATGGCCACATATCCGTAAGCACCTCCTGCGAACCCCGGGTTTACTCCAGTGCAGAAAGCTGTCTTGCCCTCTTCGCAGTTGCGACAGCGGCCGTCGGCAACGTTGAAGGGCATCACCACTCGGTCGCCCTTTTTCAACAGGGTGACGCCCTCGCCAACCTGCTCGATGATACCCATGTTTTCATGGCCTGGCAACGTCAGTCAAGTTCTAGTTTATGTCGGTACATGTTTCCTACCAAAAGTGATACCGGCCTCTGCCGCCGTTCGACCCTCGTACATGCTGCGCAACAGTAAGGATGGCTATCCTCAATCTTCCAACGGACGTCACTCACTGAAGATCGGAACCGCAAATAGCCGCCTTGACTACGAGTTAGCTGTAAACATCGCGTGCGTCGATAAAGACTGAATCTTACAGTGGTAACCTTGACGATGACATCGTCCGGATGCTCCAGCTTGGGGAGCTCAACATGCTCGACCTTGACCTTGTAGGGACCCTGATAGTTGACAGCCTTCATCGTTTGGGACGCCATTTTGACTCGGATTCGGCGGATATTTCGAATATACAGCTTGTATCTGAATGAGAGATGGAAACCCGGGGGTCAAGTATAAACCCCGTCTTATCCGATCGTCACCAAGGCTTATATACCCCGCGCTTCATCATGGAGCGATGCGGGGAAGGTTACGCTAGAATCGCCGGGGTCTTCTGCCGTGGAGGGTCGTATGTGGCAAGACTTGCCAGCTGAGGAGGAGTTCCAAGTCGAGGGAATAGATCGGCGAAACTATCCCAAAAGAGACGATGGGCTTCCCTCCAAGCGTGGCTGTTTCTACAGTAGCAGTGAGGAGATAGCTCGGCGTCTCGCGCCTTGGCTGACCCACAGGTTGACGATCACCGAATGGGTAGGATCTCTCCGCTCAAGTACAAAGAGCCAAGACAAAATATGTCTTACTCTAGCAGTAGCAGCTCTTTATCAGGATCGAGAAAATCCGAGCGAGAAGAGAGTTGGAGGGAGGGACAGTACCGGAAGGTAGACCGTAGCCTTTTATACCTTTGCCGAAGCAGACAAACGGCTGAGGGCACAACTGTTGGAAGTTCGTTCATCAACGTGATGAGCAACGAATTAGCAGTGTGAGTATCATGGAACCAAGGCAGTTTAGAACTCTACCATATGAAGGGATATTCTTGCGTATCCCCATCCCCCTAATGGATGTGGCTCTCAAGGCTCGGCTCTCAGCATGTCATATGGGAGACGGGTCGGCATATTGGTAGCTCGCTCAATAAATCGTCGACGAGGGATGTTGATGATGTGCCTTGAAGATTGTTGCCATCATTGGTCTATTAATCCAAATTGAAGCGTTGATGGATCTTGACGACACCTCGTTCCTGCTTCAATATCAAACCGCGGTGCATTCTCTTTCCCACCTGGATCTACGAAATCTCTCCTCCCCCTTCGAATCTCGAATCTCTTTTCTGTATCGAAATGCTTCCATTTGGACGAGAACTCTGTCTTCTTCCTTGATCCTGACTATTCTTCCGCTATTCTATCGATGCACCACGGTACCACCCTTTTCAAAAGAGCATTGTTTCTCTGAAAGACCTCCATCCTCTGGCGCAGCTCCAAAGTCGGACCCAACTTATGGAATATGAAGTAGACGCTAATCGAAATCCCGTGAGCTATCTAGACTACGTCTCTCCGGCATCCATACCCTCCCAAGGCTATCGTTACTTCTGCCACAAGCCATCCTTAGAACCCTCCGAGCCAACACGCCAAGCGATATAATGACCGTCTACCATCAATCACAATGGCAACGTGTCCTTCCAGACTGTTTCGTTAGCAAATATATCCTACCGCAATCTCGAAGGACTCGAATTACCTTTACTCGACAAGTCCACGCTTACTGATTCTTCTGCCAGAAAAGTCACGAGTTGGCTATCTTCTGAGCTTCTTCTCAGATCTGAGATGGCTTGAACCGACTGCCCAATTATCAAACCGAAACAGCCGTTTTAGCCTAAACTTCTCCATATTTCGAACTCGCAAACTTGATCTGTATGGTCAGCCCACGTCAAGAGACCACCTAGGAGAGCAACCGTGGGATGCTTACCCCTGCCTGCTCATCCAAATCATCTTGGAGCAAGAGACAAATGCTGAGCCCGCTCCTTTCAACTGTGCTCTGCCAGCGTTGTTGTTCATATCTGAATTAGCGTCTATTTCAATATCATCAAAGGGGGTTTGGTCCATACCTTTTCTTCGCTTCATCTCCTCGCAAACCTGTATTATAAAAAGGATGCCCACTAACCCACCCTTTCATCCTTAAACCTGTTGCAAACATCATCAGCAGCTTTTCTTCCCAACGAAAGAATCGCTAGTTAGTAAATCAACGCTGGTCAACCCTCCCTCCCACATCCAACGCTGTCTATCCCCAAAAGAACGCTGCACTACCCTCCCCAACCCAAACGCTGGATACAAAAACAAGAAAGGAAAAGAAGCAAAAATCAAGAACAGCAAAGAAATAAGAAACAAAAAACAACGCTGTAGCTTTCGCCAAACACAACGCGGAAAACTCGAAAAAGAAACACTGCAAACCTTGCTGTCTACGACAGCCTCTATCCCCTCTCTCCACTGTCGACCATTAGTATAGACCATCCAACGCCAGAGTAAGACACGAGAGCAAGAACTCACTCCAATCTACTCCAAGTCTCGCCACAAAGGCTACCCAAAAACGCGATCCTATCTACCTACCTATATCACAGTTAGCAATCATCAAGGGGGGGGGGGGCCTATCCTCTCGCTCCACTGTCACCCGTTAGTATCGACTATGTAACGCCAAGGTAAGACGCGAGAGCAAAAACTCACTCCAATCCACTCCAAATCTCGCCAAAGGCCACCCAAAAACGCGATCCTATCTACCTACCTATATCACAGTCAGCAATCATCAAGGGGGGGGTACCTATCCTCTCCTGCAGACACCTATGTCGATGTTAGCTTGTTTGGTGCTGCTATCACTAGACGGTCTACGCATGGTACGAACTCTTCACCACACTACTCTTCACTCCACACTGCTGACCATCTTACTTCGATTCGCTCGTCACGCTCGTCAGAGGACCACGCTTCTTGGCAGCCTTGTTGCCCATCTTCACACTACTACTCCACTTCACGTTTGCCAACGAGGCACGCTGCGGCACCGGTCTAAACCGGGCGGGACGCGGCGCTCTCTCGACTGCCTTGGGGACGGGTCTCGGAATTCCAGCGATCTCCCCCGGATAACTCTCCCAGGTGGCCGATGCCTGCCGGACATGGACACTGGACGTTAACGGGTTATAATACCTGGGCTCCTGTCCTTGAAGCTGGTTCTCGAACCGTACGGCTCGATGATCCGACCCGAGGACAGGGTCGACGCCGATCGTGGCAGCCGAGATCTTCGCTTCTTTGGAGGTAAAGCAGCCCATCTTGATCGATAAACTACTATTCCTAGACATATCACGTCGTCAGTGGAGCAGATTAAGAGTAGACGAAGAAGTCGCCTAACTCTTGAAAGGGAAATAGTAATCTGGTTCAGGGCGATGTCTTCTTTCGTAGCCTGGGCACGTAGAAAACAACATCAGCATGATCATTAGACGACAGAGCAGAACTTTCTGCTCCAACAGACTCATCCACGATATGATACTAACGTTTGCGTCGGTATCGTGGTCGTTCGTTATCTTGGTCTAGCAGCAAAGTAATGTGCATGAATGAAGAGGAACCAGAAGAGAACCGAGTCCCTGGGGAATCGAGGGGGTTTATATAGACCGATTTGTGGGCCCTTCTTGGGGGGCCTCCGGGTGCAGGATGAATTGCAAGTCAGTCTCCATGTCTATCATGCAAGTGTTGCTGTTTGATCACCAACTCGGTCCATATCTTGATCTCGCCATTCCTGTTAAGCGAGCATGTTAAGCGAGCGATGACTCCTGGTGTTGAAGGTGCATGCAGTGACGATGACTCCTCGTGCTGCAGGTGAGTCGTTCGGGATACCGCAGCTGTAGTTGGAATCGAGGGGGTGGAACAAGTCACTTACACAACACACCCGGTAGGTTAAGCTCCACGTGAGTAGGCGAGCATACGCCCGTCTCTTCTACTCTCCAGGCTATTTCTATTTATTCTCTATATGATTGGAATGGATACCCCCCAGACGTCAAATCCACGTATGCTGTCGACGTTAAACATCCCCCAACACCCCCCGTAGACTCTTTCACGAGGCACCCCGTATGTCCTCAGACACACGCCCCTCGCGACGTCAGACGTCAACGAACTATAATCCGATGGTTGCCCCGACACTCTTCGCCTAATTCACAAACAATCAACGTCATTGCCTTTCAATATGAAGTGATATCCATTTCCAGCCGGATACATGAGGCATGATGAGGTGACGTCGGCCAGACGAGACTCCCGAGAAGGACGTAATCCATCGTGGCATTACCCCTCAGTTCATTTGTCGAGCCTGATGAGGCATCCTTTCTGGAATGACTCCACGCTTCTCATGTAGGGTAAATGAGTGCTGGGTTGACCATGGAGTGGGAGATGGTATCGCGAAGCCGAAGGAAGAATACAGTGTACGAGGAGCATGGAATAATTACCAAGATCAGGTCCTCAGAGACACTAGTGTAGATACAATATCACAGAATCAAAGACTTTTGAGGCCCTGTAGAGATTCAAATGCCTGTTCGTGCTCCCACTCTTTCCGTCAATCGAAGTAACCACCTTCCATCGACACACTCATCCAACCTGATGTTCTACCGAACGTCCCTGAAACCTAGCCTGGCATGTCCCCCGATCCAAGCTTCGTTTAGCTGCTTGAACAAGCCATCAAGCGATCTAAGGCACGCTGAAACAACTCGTAATTCACTATATGGCTGCCGAGGCCATACTCACAGCCTCAAGGCTGAACGTGTCAAGACACGTCGGATTATAGCACGCTCCAAGTAGCGACACAAGATAGCGTTGGACCACACCTTCCAGTTTCGCTTTTGAAGAGTGTCTCCATTATGGCATCTGTCAACAAAGGTATTCCGATGCTCGACACACACTTATCTGCAGTTCAAGGGTGTGTTTATGGAGTCTCGGTGGGCCTTTACCCCCAGACATAAACCTCTCGACGTTGACGAGCTCACCTCAATTTTCGGAACCTGTCCAAAGTCAGCACCAGATGGGCCTCTATTCTCTGGAATAGCTGTGATCGGTCTGTTGGTCAAGCCTGACATCGATCGCTAGAAACGGCCGCTGACTTGCGCTTACAGGTCTCTCCACGCATCGTACACTCTACCTCCGCGCATCGATCGAGACTCCGCACTACGACGATCCGATTCCGCCCTTCGAATCTCAAGAGAGACGGGATAATACTATCTTTACAAGACAAAGTGTGGCGAACGTGCACTAAGCCAGTATAATGGCGGCACTCGAGACCATACCGACATGGATCCTTGTCTTCGATGATAAACTGCCCCCAACCTACTCCAGCAAGACTCAACTCTGAAATTTTGCGCACCTAAATCAAATCTCGGACGGTTCCTTTTCCCGAGAAACTAAAAACAGAAGGCTTAGAGGACACATCGAAAGCTTTACCTGTGCTGTCTCGGTTTCGGGCTCGGCAGCCGTCTAGAGTTCGGGAAGACAGTATATCTCCTAGAAGGTTGGAATATTCTTCCTAAACCATGCTATTCTTTCTACTCTTTACTCTATACGACATTATGAAAAGAATTGCTTCCTAAGTTCGCTGGTGCTTCTCTTGAGCTTCGGAGATGTGTGCCAAGTACCAACACGACGGAGAACGGTTGGCGGTCTGGTATCGGAGATGCAATGCACTCTGGGGATTCAAACTCTACTATTTGGACTTGATATAAAGAAGCCTTTTCCATCCTGTTCCTCAGTTCTCCCAACACATTCTCATTTATCCGAACTTCCAACCAGACCAACATTACGACTACTTTATTTCTTGATTCATCATACAAATCAACTTCTACCCAGCTCACCCAAAAACCACACCTACACCAGCAATACGCCTTCCACTACCAATATCTTTGTCAACGGAGACTCGATCCTCCAGGCCCCAGCTCCTCTGACAATGAGTCAGCTTATGAAGGCTGTGCACGGCTTTTCAGAGTCCAAGTATACTCCTACCTTGGGACAACCCTCGGCCGAGGAGCCAATCAGCGAGATAGTGGCCGACAGTCCCGACACAACTTCTATCAAGCACACGCTCCAGCCTCTGACCAGGGGACCGCTTAGTGTAGCGTTAGGTGAAGCCCTTTCGTTCAATGATGTGTCTTCTCGCAGCCCAACAACTCCGGGCTTTTTCAACATCCGACGGGGACATTTGGCTGCCAAGTGCCATGCTCGAGAGTCGCTGGTAAATACCAGCATCAGTGCCCGCAATCTTGTTTTCCCCGACAAGTACGGCCTCACTGTTCTGAAGCTGTCTAGAGGCAATGACGAAGGGGCTTCGTTGGCTGAAACATCTACACATGTTCTGATCGAGAAGAAGATCAAGCATTACGGATGCAATGTACGTGTACCGCAGTACTATGGTATCGTTGGTAGGGAGGATTACAAGAGCTGGATTCCAGAATCCATCACCAGCACTGAGGACATGCTCAGTCTACCATCTGGTGGTAACTGCATGGAAAGAATCCCTCCATTGTCCGACCACGCCCGGGACCTTCTCGTCGAGAGGTTCTGTCCAAGGCAGTTTCGTCAAGCTGCCAGGGAAGACCCCGTGAACGAACAGTGCCTTGCTCGCATTTACCTTGGCAGCCAGAACCGCACAGCTCACGAGCGGACAACTACAAAAGAAGTACGAGCATTTACCCTTCACAACTTTATACTTCACTACAGTGACATGGTTGAGTTGGGTATGGACATGCAAGGACTTGCTCGAAACATGGGTACCGCTCTCGCCGTCATGCACTGGGGTGCTCTAACAGACGCCCGCGGTGTTGAGTTCGTCCTGGGAAGTACTGCAGACCGTGAGAATCCTCTGTGGCTCTTGGATTTCGATAGGGTTCGGCCCATCACCAAGGACATGGCGGGTGTGTCGAAGGCATACGAGGCTTACGAGAGCATCGCCCGGTACTTCCCACGAGCGGACACGGGAGACTACCAAAGCAATTTGACCTTTTGTGCTTTTGGGAATGGCTACATGGACATGTCTAGGGTCATCTTGGATAAGGAGCCGTACTATGTTCAGATCTTACCCGAGAGGTTTATGGAGCTTCTCATTCGGGGATCTTAGTCTTGCTGTGGGAGGGTTTGGAAGGAAGATGAGAGAGACTACTTTCATGAAGTTGGAGAATATTTACGGTGGCTAGAAGACCGTTGGTAGTTGTTGTATTTGTTGCTCGTGGGCATGTCTCTTCTGAGACCACGGTTGGTGATGATACACGGTGCATGTCCAGGCTGTCTGAGCAACAACTTGGATATTAGTATGTATCACATATCGCTTCTATGGAATACAATCAGGATATTGATTAAACACCTTATTCTATCATGTGGAGTGATGTTGAGAGAGTAATATAAAGTCCACATTCTCGATCCTCACCTTCAGCCCCCATGGGCTGTTCTGTGCGTCTGTCTCTTCTGTGGAAGCGACAAATCATCACTCAAGGCCATGGTGGATATCAGATCGAACCACATTCCCAGATATACGGAATTCGGTCAATGCCGGTCTGGTCTAGTAAACGTAGCACCCAAGTGAGACATCCATATCCAATACAAGCCGAACAAGTCGAGCCTTGGCTCGGGCGTTCAATGAAACACGGTGTATCCCTTGTCTGTCTCACAGCCGATTTGTACCCTAACAACTATACACCGCTCTACACACGTGTTTATTTTACTCTTCCAAGTATCTAGAAGCAATATCGCCATCCGACCGTGTCGCCACCATTCTTCGCCGATTGTGGGCGCATCAGCGGCAGTTCGGCGACAGCATCAGATTCAAGTACGAACCGACGCTCAGCAAACGATGGCCACATTGGCATTTCACATGGAAGAGGCACTGATACATGCGTTTATGGGGATGCCAATGTTTAATTGAATCCAATGTCTAGGTGGTTGCAGATGCACCGTTTATGCAGGTATGCTGCGTGCGCTTGAGCGCGTACTATGTCCAAAATTCTCGTTCGTCCCATCCAAAGGTATTAGTTATTAATGAATGTCATGATGATTGTTGATCACATCCGTCCCGTCGTTAGGGTGTAGTCGTGGATGAAAGAGTTGCTAGAGTCCGAAGAGAAAAGAAAGGGCCTTGGACTGGCTCGCGGAAGATTAAATAGATGACCGCTAATAATAAAAAGTCGTAAAGAGAAGAAGCGGGAAGAGCATGTACAGGGAGAAGGGTGAGGCCGCTCACAGCACCGAACTAATCTCGGTGATAGGGGCCTTGAAGGTCTTCTTCTCGCAGGTGAGCTTGCGCTGCGAGGTGACCTTCTCGTCGGTCTTGTAGTCGGAGTGCTTCCAGCTGGACTTGTTGCAGTCGAGCTTGACCTTTGTCTCGCCCTTGGCCTCGAAGCGGCCGCCCTCCTTGCGGCAGCTCCAGCTCTGGGTGATGGCGAGCTTGCCCGACTTGCGGTGGTAGGTGAAGGATGCGGCCTCACCCTTGACGGGGACGTCGCAGTCGTAGTCGGTGTTGCCGTAGAAGAAGTTATCGGCGTGGTCGGATTTGGCGTGGCACTTGGCCTTGTAGCTGAGGGCCGGGTTCTCGAGGGTGAAGCTCACGCTGCCGGCGGCCTTCTGCTTCTTGGAGGAGTCCTTGGTGAAGGAGGCGTGGAAGTCAAAGTCGTGGATGGTCCATTCGGTCACTTCTGAGCCCTTGGCTATGCAGGACTCGCTGTCGGTGCGGGAGCTGAGGGTGACGAGGGGGAGGGCCATGGCTGAGGTGGCCAGGAGGAGAGTAGTGAGGAATTGCATCTTGGCTTTTGGTGATGAGGTGTAAGTAAGTGAGAGATAGAGGATGAGACGTAATTGAGTGGGAGGTAATTGAGTGAAGAGGCAAGGTGCGAGGAGGCTGGTAATTTATGCTCGGTGGCTAAGAGTCCAAGTTGAGCGGGGCTGCTGAGGAGGGAATGGAGATGATGATCTTTTGTCTTGAACGGAGGTGATCTTTGTTGTAATGGTGAAGAGTGTGTTGATGATCAATTCACCTGGAGATGGCAGCAGCATGTGCCTTCTTTATAGTAAATGGGATAACAGCAACTTCTGGTCTGATAGACGGCGTCTCAGGCAGTCCTCATGGCACATCCACAGCATTCTCCAAGTGCGGCATGAGAATGATGGGCACCACTCTCATACTTGTCAAGTGACGTAGCACGCATCCCGTACTTCCGCAATCCTGAACCTAAGTAGGTAGGCCGAACTTTCTCAGCTCGGCAGAGAGCAGTTTTGCTTCCCGAAATAGTAATGCAAAGACACTAAACAAAAGATGACCACGCAGGGGTTTAGAGAGGTCGGGTCCAGAACATGAGGCTTTCTTTGTTAAGGTAGTGGTGCTACTACGTAGGTAATTAGTGGCATGAGCTTGGACCGAGCGTACAGTGGTTTCATGCTTATTTTGACACAGTAGAAACGGCCTGGAATTCCATCATGAATAGCGAATTACTGGCCTAAAGACACTGTGCTTTAGTGGACAAATCCCCCGCTTCAATAATCTCCGAGCCAGCCGATCCACACTCTAAACTGCACGTTCACACACCAAGAATGCCATCAAAGGCCAGGTTGGCCATGCATCCCGTCTCTTTCACTGCAATATTCTTGGCCATTCTTCAAGCCCAGCAAATATTGAATCTGACTGCCTCTTCCTGAATATGCACAGGTTCATGTCTTCGTGCTGTCTGGTTTAGTCTCGCCCTTGAGCAGCTCGTGGTTGATTGCATGCCTCGCCAACACACCAGTCCAAGCTTACTCCCACGAGCTTCGCACCCACGGGACACTATCGGCTATCAACTATCAACTATCGACGGCGAGGTGGATCGACCTGGGGAATCCCCGCCTCCCGCTCTCCACACGCATCCGAGCCGTCCCTGGCGAGCCAAGGCGGGAACGTCGGAGGAGAGAATGGGCCGACGTTTGCGTCTACTACGTAGTAGATGGCAAAGTCACCAAGCAATTGCAAACTCTAGGGACAAGCGAGATTCGCAATCTCAAGGACAAGATATCAGCTGCCTCGACAGACGCGATTCCAGCATTGCCACCCTGTCGGTCAAGAGGAGAAACATACGAACAAAGAAGCCATGTGTGATGCCGTACTATAGTAGAGCAGCACAGCGCGGCCAAGAATAGATGAACGTGCACAACATGGCTAGCTCTGTTCCATCCAAGTCAATAAGCCTACCGCATGCACCGTTTTCCTTTGGGGCGCACTCAACGTTACCACGGCCCGCCACAACCAACCTCGTGGTTAAGTCATGACCCTGCCCTGGCATCGATATTGGAGAACATAGGACCCCACGAAAGAAGCATCAAGGAATATTGGAGAGGCTGGGGCCGAGGCTCCCGTGCAGCTGTGGATGTTGCGCCATTATGCCGTGCGTACGGATCTCGGCCGCGCATCTCAAACGGATCCCGACAATCTATCGCTCCGCATAAACGAGGGGGGGAAACGAATGATGTCTGGTATCCCGCAAGCCGTTTCGAAGCTCCCATTGAGCGTCGAGCGGATTCAGCCTCCATTTCGTTTCCCTCTATTCGACGTCATGCTTCGGGGTCGACGGAGCCTGGAACCTGGCGTGGCTTCACACTCAGGGTCCGTCGGGTGAGATGTGGACGGATATACGAGACACTACACGATGTGGCGTATCACAATTCCGAGACAGATGGTTACTGACGTTTTACCTAGTTCTTCAACGTCACCGCCCTCACGTTGGATCTTCAGCAAACGCCTTTTCTCCACGAGAGCGGTCTGCGAGCGGCAGGCTGCTTATCGAAATCGTTGGTGCTATACAATGGTGTTGACCGCCAGTGCATCTCTCGGCTCTGTGTCACCCCGCGAGCGGGCTTCTGCAGGGACATTCCCAGCTGTCTTTACGATGACCTGCATAATCATTTTGTTAAACATGGCATCGGGGTATGTCCGCAGCCAGGAACATGACCCGCCGGGGCAACGGGCAAGGCAAGTGGTAATAGTGGTGTGCTAACGTTGTCGCAACATCGATTGCCGTCCCGCAAGTGCCCGTTCGCGTCAAGACGTCTGGGCTGTCAATCGTCACTCGGAATATGGCCTGCCTCGGCGGATTCAAGGCCTCTATGTGTGACACGTACCTCGGTGGCCGGCGCCGCAGGAGGTTGGCGGGATTCGTATGATCGTATCATCATGTGTATATCCCGCCTGGCACGTTTTTGAGTCTCTACCGATAACGGAGCCGATCGATTTATGCTCCATCCCGCTGCTGACGCAGGTCAGGTTTCCCTCTGTGCAACAGTGCTTTTGTGCGATGGCAGACCGATAGTCAGGTACCCGGGTGACTGACGTTGATGTCCAGGCTAGATGGCCACGTGTGGGATACAATGTGGTGATGCCTGCATTAGCACTCTCGCGTGTCGGTGTGTAAGTTGCACAAGACGCTCATAGGTGACGCTATCTTTACCCTCACCGACCGCCATGATCGGCCTTGGGAGGGAGTGACGGCGTTTCCGCCTTACCAAGCACGTCTCAGCATTAGCACTCATCTCTTTATACTGCACAAACTTGTCAGAGCCGTCTCAGACCGCACTTTAGTGAGTGTGTAGCTCTCTAATGAAGATCCTTTGATAGTATCAGTATTGACTTTGCCTCCCTCTCGCGTTTATACGCCGCCTTTGCTGAGTGATTGTTCGTGCAATACCGGGCCTTTTCGAGATGTTACGTTAAACCGTCGCCTTGTCCCATTGGATACATGTCTCGCTTCGGAGATATGACCGAGGGCACGATGCTTCCACTTCGAAACATTTGTTTCTTGGGGCTTCGCCTCTGAACTTGTCAGCTTATCTCATACCACGGGTGGGCTTCCGAGTGGAAGGTACTCGCTTAAAGCGTACGACTAACACGCCAGTTGACACGCTTGTGTATCTTGACTCGAGGTATCGAGTTGCCACGTGGGTGAAGTAAGCCTTTGCTTGCATCCGGGAAGTCGAACAATATACCAATGTTCTTATTGTTGGAAGTAGAGTGTATCTCGCAAACCATTAGAAACCGTCTTCCCACCGTTTTAATCAAGAGGCCCCCTGTTATTTCTTATCAGTGTTTCGAATATGTGAATGTGAATGCTTTTCATGATCAAGGAAGTCGACTATGACCAAATGGCCAAATAACCAAATGACCAAATTAATGTAGCCCATGTCCAAAGTCTAATCTTGGATCCATGGACACTTCAACATCGGATTAGAGCTCTATCTGGCTGTCGACAGAGTCAACCCAGAAGCATCGGGAGGCATCACCAGCTTAGTTTCGGGATATTGATTGACTTCTCATTTTGATGCTGCATAAAGAAACATGCGCTTATGGTCCTACAAGTAAAAGAAGTGGAATTATAATTGCAGTCACATCATGTTGCCTGGTTGTAGTATGTATGAGGTGGGTGTTCAGGGTAGGGGAGTGCTGCTTCGACTTCTCCGCACTTGGAGTTGGCTCCAACATATTCACGTCATTCATTTACTCAAGCTTCAGTCCAACAGCGCACTTCATGCAGAGGCTCAACCTAATTCGACCTCGATTACTCACTTCCTCAAAACTCCCGATACCTAACAATAGGACAACTAAGGGCATCATGACAAACGTTGATACGTCGCTTCCCCCAGAGCCCTCCGGCGTCGCGGCTGAGTTCGCTGCTCGCCGTTCAGAAGAGCACCCATTGAAGCTCTATGGCGGCTGGTTCTGTCCATTTGTCCAGCGCTCGTGGATCACCCTCCACGAGAAGAATGTGCCTCATCAGTACATCGAGATCAATCCGTACAAGAAAGAGGCCTCTTTCCTCGCCTTGAACCCTCGCGGGCTTGTCCCCACGCTGGCTGTACCCATCGACGCCAAGGGCAAGGAACAGAAGCCCTTGTTTGAGAGCAACATTGTCTGCGAGTACCTCGACGAAGCCTACGCGGATGAGTCCACCTACGGCCCGCGACTACTTCCCTCTGATCCGTACGAGAGGGCGAGATGCCGGCTCTGGATTGACCATATCAGTTCGCGAATCATTCCCGGGTTCTACAAGCTCCTTCAGCACACTCCCGAGAAAGCCTACAGCCTCGATCAAGCTCGAGAGGAGCTCCAGGACCAGATAAAAGTCCTCGTCAAGGAGATGGACGCAGAAGGCCCGTGGTTCTTGGGCGCCAACTTCAGTCTCGTAGATATCTGCTTGGCACCATGGGCAAAGCGGCTATTCTTGATTGACCACTACAAGGATGGTGGGCATGGGATTCCCCAGTCTGGCGGCGAGGGCATCTGGACGAGGTGGAGGAAGTGGAGTGACGCTATACTTGACCGGAAGAGCGTCAAGGAGACATGGAGCGCAGACGAGCGATACGTTATTGCGTATAAGCGATATGCTGAAGACACCACCAATTCTCTCGTTGGACAGGCGACGAGGAAGAGCGAGAGACTTCCTTAGGTCGCGGAGATTAAGTTAAAGGCGGACCAAGCAACGCGATACTATATTACTAGAGGTAAACTCAAACATTGATTCGTCGAACCAAACTTTATGAAGCTTGAACATGACATTGGTTTATTCTAGGATTGGAAAAAAGTCATGGAAACCACTCACACTGTGTATCGCTGGGTCTAACGTTGTAAGACACAGTGTAAACCCTCCACTAAAACAGTACTCTCCGATCACGAGTTTCGACTATTTCGATTCTTGTCGCGAGTTGACGTCTTCTTCCTTAGCCAACTACGCCCAGCAGCTTCAAAACACAATGTCCGACCCCAGTTCATCGCGGTTCACACCACAAAATAAGACGACGCACGAGCGGCTGTCAACAAATACCGTCGGCCTTGTCGCGCTCTCCGATTACCGCAAACGCCGTGCCGAGGTCGTCGAGCAACAGGAGCGCGAAGCCCGCGAGGCCGCGTACTCAGGCACGTCCACACCGGATCGCTCCCTGGCAGGCACTCCTGACAACGCTGGCAGTGACGTGGGAAGTGGCGCACGGCCCGTGAAGAAGCCGAAGAAGAAGAAGCAGGGCAAGAAACTTCTTTCGTTCGATGACGATGAGGGCGACGAAGACGACGGAGGGTCGTCCAAGTCGACATCAAAGACCAAGAAAAGCAGCGCCGACGATACCGAGGAGAGCGAGAGCGATGCGAAATACAAGTTCAAGGCGAATGCTTCGATAGGCATGGCGCCCAAGGCCATGACCAAATCCGCGTTGCGCAAAGAGGCCGCCCAGCGCGAGGCCCTCCGCGTCGAGTTTCTCGCCATACAAGAAGCTGTAAAGGCGACCGAAATCGCGATACCCTTTGTTTTCTACGACGGCTCCAACATTCCCGGAGGAACTGTCCGAGTCAAGAAGGGCGACTATGTGTGGGTGTTCCTCGACTATAGCCGCAAAGTTGGCGCCGAGCTGGGAGTGGGAGAAAAGGCAAACGCTCGAAGGGAATGGGCACGAGTCGGTGTCGACGATTTAATGCTGGTCCGTGGAACGGTCATCATACCTCACGTAAGTTGGATCATTGTTTTTGCGCTCTCACAGCTTCTAACCATTGTTTAGCATTATGACTTCTACTTCTTTGCCATGAACAAGAACCTAGGCCCCGGCGGCCAACGTGTGTTTGAATACAGCGCTGAAGTCCCCCGGAAACCCGAAGCGACCGCCGACGCGACTCCTAACGACCCTATTGCCACACCCGCCTCCAAGGCAGCCGCTGCCAAGGCACTTCCCGACGTCAGCACCCTCGAGGGCGCTTCTGACGATCCGACTCTTACTAAGGTTGTTGACCGGAGGTGGTATGAGAAGAATAAACATATCTATCCGGCGAGCATGTGGCAGGATTTTGACCCGGAGAAGGACTACGCAACGGACGTGCGGAAAGATGCCGGCGGAAACACCTTTTTCTTCTCGCGATGATGTGCTTGGGTTGCGGTTACGGAACCGGCACCGGCTCGAAGCGGGCTATGTTGGTATGGTATATCGACGGGTTGCACACCGATGGATCACGTATCGAGTATAGTTGAGAATCCTGAAAGGAATTCGAGCGAGGACGGAGACGCCTTCAACCAGAGAGCATCCAAAAGGTCCAGCAAGCGCCCGCGAGCACCCACCACCCGGGCCAGAAGAGCATCAGGAAGACCGTGTTGCCACTACCCAGAACGAAGACGGCGAACTCGTACCAGATCTTCTTCCGCAATCTCTGGATGCCCTTCGAGTTCCACGCGCCGACAACGGCTCGATTCGACATGTTGAAGCTGTGGAAAGCGCTGAACTTGGTCGCAACATAGGCCTTGAAGGCTACGATCTTGCTCGTATAGGCGACAACGGTGAATGTGACGCTCGCGAGAAACCACGCACGAAGGCAGAGGAAGACGGAGACCGAGCTGAGAAGGCTTTGGAATCGGAAAGCAATCTCGAGGGCGGGGCTGAGCAACCTAATTATATCGGAGCGAGGATGAGCAGAAACGTTCAGCTCCACTTTGGAAGCTGTTAGAAGGGTCGCCTTGTCCATGGTTGTGAGAAGTGAATGGAGGAACAAACTGGAAGCGGCAAAGAAACAAATATTGGACCGATCCAGACAGAACAGAAAAGAATGAGAGAGAATGCTCATTTGACTCCTCAAGCGAACCCCCACCACAAGCGCTTTCGAGAGGTGTTTGGTGTTTATATCTCAACTCGACCCCGGCTATTCACCCCCACCATGCCCGCCTCTTCCCCTGCTCTCCAGATAGTCTACGCCCAACTTCCGAGCGGCAAACGCGAACCGATCTCGTCCGAAATAGTCTTGAATCGAGTTGCTACAGGCACATTCCAGTTCCATCGCACTTTACTCGTCGGGAAAGCCTTTGAGACTCCCACAATCCCGCTCCATAACCCCTTACCTGGTCCCGAAGCGTGTTCCACCCGGCGACCCACGCTGACACGTGGGACCGCTGATTCGCTGCCCGAGGGGTTTCTCTGGACGAGATACATGGTCGGGCGCGGGATTATCGGTTGGGATGCGGTCGAGTTGTGGGCATGTGGAGGGTTGAGCAGGCGCCTGTTTGGGCACAAGGTCACCCAACCCAGAGTCTAGAGAAGTCTCGAGTTGCGAGATGTGGACACACGTGGTAGCAATGGGTTCTTTTGAGAAGCGAGAACCCTCCAAAGCTTCAAGCGTTTGTTTGCTTGTGGAACCGGAAACGGCTGTCTATGGGGCTGTAACAATGCCAAGCCCAATGGCCGACTCCACGTGGTGGCCGCATCGCCTTGGTTCGTCCGGGGTCCGACGACGCAAAAACTGCCGAGCTCGTCTCCCGGGAGAAGTAGGCTGATGCTACAAATGGGACGCCGGACGGACGCCTTCGGGGATCCGGCATGTCGTTGTGCCTTTGGCCCCGGAAAGTATAGTCTTCTATATGAACCGGGCCTTGTGCTCTTTCATGTGACAATTCATTCTAAAGAATATCGGTTTGCCCATGTACTCAAGAGACAGCTTTGAGTATAGGGGGGAAACTTGCCGCTAGTGAGTGAACTGCAGAGTGTTTAACCACACAATCCTCTACCTCAACGGCTTTGACCCGCATGCCTACACGTTGTTCGGTATCCATTGGGTAGCAAGTAGGTACGCCATGTAGTGGTGCATATTCAGGCGCGGTACGTCGAGTCTACTGTGTAGCCTCGAGATGTGCTGTGCTGTATCGGTGTCGAGATAGTAAGCACTGCAGTTGTCAACAAGCTAAACGTGAGCAATACCAGTTACTGTGTGTTGAGCACTTGATCAGCTGAAGCCATCGGCTGAAGCAATTATGTCTTCTGGGACTTGGGTTGAAAGTGGATGGGTATTTAGTCTTAAGTGGAACTCCTAGAGCCTACGCCATTTAGTTTCATGCATCGAATGCAGTCTTCGCTGGACAGTCGTTCCTCTTCTCATGGCCAGGGCCCCAGTTGAGCAGAAGCCTCGCATATAAGCCTCATTCGTGTCTTTCTCGTACAATACCATGTCAGGGTGCTTCATGGAGTCCTCCGGGAGATTGCGCGTAATGCTGCACCGGCTGCGTGCCGGCATGAGGACTACCCGCCAATCCGGGCTTCGGTTCCCCGTATAGCGGCTCGTTGGGGATCTCCGAGCGAGGTTGGGCTTGGTAGATCTGGGAGGAACCCCCCTTGCGGAAGTGCTTCCAGAGGAAGAATCCAGCAGCGCCCAGAACGACGATACCGCCAATAGTAGCGCCGACGGCGATGCCTACGACGGCTCCGGTGGATAGGCCTGGCTCGGACTCGGACTTGGAGGCTGAATCGGCTTCGGCTGTAGATGTCGCAGATTCAATCGCGTCGCTTGTCGGAGCTGGAACATTTGTGCTGAGCATCGAGGCTGTCGTCTCAGAGACGGCTGATGTTGTCACGGTTTCGTTGTCGCTGGTGTTAGTGACGTTGAAGTAATGCGCCGTTGTTGCCCATTCCGTACTTCCGCTCTCGTACAAGGCCATGTAAAAGACGGTGCCTTCGCCCTTTGCTGCTGTGAACCCATCCATGCTCACTGTCCAGATCAAGCTGGTCGACCTTGTTTTCTGTGTCGCCACTCCGTTAGATCCCCTCTCCAAGCTTTGCTGGTATTTCGTTTGTCACCCTTGAGGTTTACATAGTATGCTTCACCCTCCGTTTCAGTCTTGGGATAGTCTTGAAACACGACGATGTCCATAATTTCAATGTCGGAATCCCACTGTACTTCCATTATCTCCCCAACTTCATACGTAAGGCCGTACCGGTAGTCTCCCGCAGCCCCGGGGCCTCCTGGCTGGATGAAGACGCTATCTTCGCAGAATACGCTGGCTGGAAAGGCAGCAAGGGCCGCGAGAAGTGGTAGGAGGAACAGCATATCGATAACCTGGCTGGAGCGAGCCCTCAGAAATGGTCTTCGAAAGAAGAGTGAAAGAGTGAAAAGGGTGAGTGAGAGTGTTCGCCGCCACGGAGAAGAGGCAGCTGCGAAGAAGGAGGGAAGTGCGGTCTATATAAGGAAAGGATAGAGACTAGAAGGTAGAAGGGCAAGAACCAACTCACCTCTCATATAACTAGCAGCTAGCTACCAGCTCCCTGAACTCTTTACTCTTCTTACGCATATCCCCCTGACACTGGGGGGCTATGTACAGCTGGGCTGAAGCGAGGCATAATTTGTCCAAGTGGGACCTTGCTCAAAAGATTACAAACGGGACTTTCAACAATAAAGTGGGAGAACTATAAACACTGATTTGATGTTAGTGGCTCATGCTAGCTTGATAAAGGCATATGGTACGCAGCTATAGGGTCAAAGGGTATAACTCGGTCTTCCTCCTACGCATACGCGACTAGTTCCTGTAGATCATGTTTCAACTATTGCTGGAATATGGCTTGTAAGCCTTGGATAGTGAATGTGTGTCTCTATCCTCACAAAACGCCCAGTTTCCACCTCCGTACTCCATTTCTCTCATGCTGCTTGGCCTTCTTAGCTTCCTTCAAATCACTTCGCTCTTGTACAAGCTCAGACATAGCCTTTCTAGTCACAGTATTCAATCGCGAGAAACCCTTGATCACGCCCTCACGATCGCCCATGCCCATCTCCTGACTCGTCTTCAACTTCCCGCCCATGTGAGTGATCTCAATCTCGATCCCAATGACGCTCTTCTGGAGCAGTGCGACGAAACGGTCCAGAGCATCAGACACCTTCCAGTCCACTGGGTTGTCGCCACCGGTAAATCCCACAAGTTTTGTTTCGGCATGGTAGCTGAGACGTCCGATCTGCTTCGTGAGGAAGACGCCCGTCTCTTCAGATTTTTTATCGTAAAAGATATTGGCACGGCCATATACTTCAGCCGCTGCGTAGTTCCACATAGGAACTACCTTGCCCATGGTGGGTTTCGTTTCCGTGTAGAACTTTGGCGTAACGTAATGTTGAATGGGAGAGTTGAAGATGATGCTTACTCCTTGCTCGATGACGCTGCTTAGTTAAGGGTTCTAGGAAAGTGACTCGACCATGGCTTTGCTCTGCGGATTTACTCTCGCAAGGTGGCCTCGCAGCTGGCCTAGCTCGGCCTCGTTCGACTCATTGTCAATGTCCAGCACGAAAGGGTTAAGACTAGTATGGAGGAAAGGATATTTTGGAGCAGAGATGGCAGTCATGAGCAGACCGAGAGGGTTCTCCCTAATCAGCTGCCGCAGCACATAGACGTCGGCCTCTCCGTGGGGTCCCGTGGGGTCCTTTGATATACATAGCTGGTGATTCTGGTTTTCAATTTGTCGATATCGCTAAGTGATTGAAGTTTGAGGTTTAAAGGGAATACCGCAGGTGTCAAATTTCTACTGTCTAATCCCATTTCCCTGTTGCGTGGATCTGTCTCCGACGGACCTTGATATTGCTCAAAACGCATGCTGCGTTCAACAAGCCTCGTTGGCTTAGTGGTAAAGCGCATCACTAGTAGATCACGGTCAGAAACACCTTCTGATCCCCTGAAAATGATGAGATCACTGGTTCGATTCCAGTACGAGGCACGTGATACAAAAAACAATACGGGACAGTTCTTTTTGACCTTTGGTGCACTTGACTACCCAGAATTGGGTGATTTGGTTGAGATACTGCTGGTGTTGGTGTTGTGGTGATGAAGAGTTGCTTTTTTGGGACGATTACCTGTTTCGGCGACAGACACGTGTCTCGACCATCTTGTGCAAGAGTGGTACAGCTATGTCTTGGTTCTCTGTTTTTAATGCTTGTTGGGATGCTTAAGGAAGCATATCGTAAACAGAGTAGGAAGCGAGCAATTATTTTCGACTAGGTCTTGCTACATGGCTGCGTTTCGTGGTTACCTCACTAACACAGGCGTCAAATCTCACATTCCTCGTTCCTCAGCAAGAGTGACTACAGCATTGACCTTGAATCCGGATTTACAGCTTCTGGAAAGCCCCCTCGGTCTGTTCCTCCAGTGGGATAAACCGCATGACTCCGGTTTCTGAAGCGCAGTTGATATACTCGAACCTGACGTCTCCCCTTCGTAGTACCGAAACTTCATGCCACGTTCGGAACTTCCTATCATCTCCAAACACTTTTGCGTGTGCCAGAGCGCCTTTGAATATGGCAAGATGGGACCGGTGGGACTTTGCCCACCCTTCAAGAGCTCCGAGGCTTGTGAAGAACCCAGCTGCGCAAGTTTCCTTTCTGGCACTGTCACTCCCTGGAGAGAGAGGGTCAGTGTTGCGAAGGTATCGCAAACCCACAGCCCCGCCGTCAACGGGATTGTCCCAGAGGTATTCCAAGCCGGCTTGAAGTGTTGGCTCAAGCTTTTCCTCATATGAGTTCGTTTCTACCCCACCGCAATTCTCCCAAAACTGCCCAGATCGGATGTGAACAATGTTGTCGTAGTTGCTCCCAACAAGATGCTGGCCGACTCCCTGTGGTACGGCCTTTAGTTGGGTGACATGATCCTGCGGAAAGAGGTCATGTGCCGAGTCTGGGATACGATCTCTTGCCGCACCCCAGTATGCAGTGAGCGTATGTTCCGCGGTACCAGTCCCCGGCAGCTTGGCCAGACCAGGTAGATAGTCCAGCCCAGAATAGTTGGTTTCTAGTCTCGACACCTGACTAGAAAAGCGCTCCTGCCACACTCCAATCGATTCTCGCCCTGGAGAAGGCAACTTGGCGAAAAGCTGGCCCAAGGACAATCTTTTGAGACCTTCGTGGAACTTGGCCTCGTTGAGCCAGTAACAGACCCAGACACGAGCACCGCGTACGTCGTTCCCGTCGATCATCGAGAAAGACTCTGATGCTGTAGGACGGTCGGACACTTCTTCGCCCAGCCACGCTATAATGAACTCTTCAGCCTGTGCCTTAGCTTCCGAAGCGCCCTTGCTCCGAGAGCGCTGCTGAATTCCAATGTACGCGGTAAAGACGTGGTCCACTCCATTTTCAAAGGCCAGCTGCCACCTCGGAACTGGAGGTTGATGGTTTTGGGGCCTTTTCAGCGGATATACGCGGTTCTCAGACATTGCGAGGTAGGGGGGTTGGTTCCGGTGCGTCAGCCTGGTGTTTCTTGCCCAGACCTGGTTTCGGATTGCTTTGCTCTAATAACCTATTCGAAATCATGGGTGTTTTGTGGTCACATTGTGCTTCCTAGAGGGCCAATCATTTTGTTTTGAATTCTAACCTCGGCTCAAGATAAGGTGGGGAAATATATTCGTCCATCGGGAACGCTGAGTGTCGTGTGTCTGACGCTTTACGTCAATCTTTAAGCCAGAGGTAACACATATCTCTTTATATGTTTTAAGACTGGTCGCTGGCAACTATTTCAGGTTGGGCTAATTAGGTTGGCCTTGGAGAAGATACTTCTAATATTAGTAAATTCTATACTAAAGTTTAGGTACTCTCTTAGCAGTATCTCCTCCTCCTTTACCTAATGCTTAGCCATGATAAGCTTCCTAACTACTAAAATACTTGTGGAGGCGACCGATCGCCTTCAGCTAGATGCGCCCACGATCGAGGGCATTCTTATTACGGGTACCTTAGTCAACGGCCCATTTGCGATGGGATTCCTTCAGGCAGCTCATGAAAATGATAATCCGTGTTAGGAGAAGCCACCCCGATGATGATTATGTCCTTCTCGACGATTGTTTGAAGGATCTTGGCGGTGCATTTCGGTACACGTCATCTTGACATACGTTACCAGCGAGGATGCCGCTCTTGCCCAGCGGCTGCTTTACAGATATAGTTGGTAGCAGCGACTTGGTCAGCGTTCGACAGGGGGACAATTATGCTCGACGTGGTTTGTAGGGGAGGAACATGGACGTTGGGACGTTGGGGTTACGCGCCTTTTATACTCATCTCTGAGGCCCTTTTCCAACAGTACTTGCTATCTCCGCTGCGTGTATTCTTAGATGTAAGCCTACTTCCATTATTATGAATCATCTTGAGCGGCAGAAACTCCGTTTTCCATAAGCCACTGCGGTGTCCAACTCAGATACATCCACCTCAGTTTCATGCAACACTAATCTTCTTACAACCCGAACGCACTCTTAGAAGACCGTAGCGCTATCAGACACGGCCAATCCTTCCGAGTCGTTGGATTTAAACAATT
Organism: Fusarium zealandicum; assembly: GCA_013266195.1. NCBI lineage: Eukaryota > Fungi > Ascomycota > Sordariomycetes > Hypocreales > Nectriaceae > Fusarium > Fusarium zealandicum. The sequence goes on along the minus strand of JABEYC010000176.1, from coordinate 25,647 downwards.
CCTCAACAACCGAGTCACGATCCAGAATTACTTTTTGTGCATTATCTGTCCTTCCGGCCTTATCCAGCACCTTGTGGTAGAAAGACAACGTGTTTACAGTCCAGTCAGACCATCTCCCAAAGATATTAATGCTCGACACTACAGCCTTTAAAGTTGATTCAATGGCATCCTCCCGCTGACCCTCGGCCTCATCAATCCTAGAAGTCAACATATATAACCCTGGTACCATTCGCTCGCTGCATATGTCCGAGTTTTGTGCAGCCATGATCTCCGCTACAGTGCCACGCGCATTGCGATACTCTCCCGTCAGCAGGTATGCATCAGCCAAGTGCATCTTTGGATTCAGGTGGTCGTTGCATCTGTCATACTTCTGTAGCTCCGCTGCCAACACCATTCTACGGCCTAGATTAACCACTTCCTCGGGACTCATCAAAGGAGCCGCCAGATGGTGTCAGACAACATGTCCTGCACGATTGGGTACGCCGCGCCAAGTGTCTCGTAGATGATGTTAACATATACAAGTATGATCTTGGTTGCATGAAGCATGATGTTCTTGATCCCTAGTCGGAGCATGAGCTGGAGTAGAAGGCGGAGTGGGTGTGAGGAGCCAGCCCAAGGAAGGGTCTCCGAGACACGACACATGGCCCGTAGAAGCCGTTGAGAAACATCGGGACGGCTCCTAGCAAAGGAGAGTACGGAAGTGTATACGAAAGAGAAAAGCAGCGGATCGCGGCGTGAAAGTTACTTTGGGGCTTGCTTGATGAAATGTTGGAGGAACCTGTTTGCTTCCGCATATTTGCCTTCTTTCATGACAACGGTCGCTGTCATTACAGAGATGCACCATGCTGGCACGGTATCTTCGTTTATGAACCCCGTTTTGCCGTCTCTTGGCCAGTGCTTGGCCTCGGACGATCCCCTGACGTAGGATCTGAGCAAGTGGATATAATACTCCGGCACAGGCATGTCTGTCGGTGGTGTAAGCGAGACAGGGGATACAATAGCGTTGTTAACCGCCGTCGCAGTCAACGGCTGCAGAAGAGTGCCTAGCAGCTTCATTCGTCTTTCATCGATCGGGTAGCCTGCGGAAATATTCCTGGCGTAACTTGGTGTCTGCCGCGTCGCCTCCAGGGGTGGACATGTCTGCCAAGTTTTGTGCCACTGCTTCCAAGCACGCTTCGCAGTTATCTTCTTCCTGAGTTTCCACTGAGTGAAGCGTATCTTGTACGTTTTCGTACTGCAGTCGTCAGAGTAAGTAGGCCTCTCAGAACGCACTCACTTCAACAGGACCTACATTGCGTGGAAGCCATGTACCGAACGCATATGGTCTTTGAGCCTCGGAAGCGACATCTGATTGTACGGTTGTGTCATCGTCTCGCGATGTTACTCCCATTGTCTGTGAGATGGCACTTCGCGACGCGCAGAGTAAACTGCAATTACGCCCGCCATGTTTGCAGCACATTCGAATACCCGAATAATCACAAGACATCTCACTTGTAATGTACAAAAGGTCCTTGCGTCAAAATCATACCATCGGATTCACCCCGCAGCTGGGGATCCATCAGGCCAACCTCTTGACACACAAAAGGTCTTTGCATCTTCTATTAACCAATAACACGCAGCAACTACTAGCCATTGGAAAGCCATGCCTGACGAGGACATCATTGTGTCACCAGGCTAACCAGTCTATAGTCGACGTGTAGGGTCAATGGTGCACATCGCGTAGGTATATCTAGGTGATCTCGGTCTATCATCTTGGCTCACTGGTTTTTTCAGATGTCTGCTCTACTTCAAACTGTACAGAAAGACATACACGTCATGAAGCCTATTGCTCGTTTCGTAAGTAGTGTCATGCTTACATGATATAATATCTTGTTATGTTCTAACATACCCTCTAGACATAGACTAAGATCTATGATACGCTGCTTGTTTGGGGAGGTAGAGTTTTGCTGGATGGTGTTCTCTTCTTTGATCTATTTGATTTGCCTTGCCCGCCCCTGTGAAGAGGGATTTTGCTGCCGCGACATCAAAGAACACAGCGACGGTTCTTTACTTATGCGTACCTATATCAGCCAAAGTTTGGAAAGTTTCGTATTCTCTTACTTTATTCCTTGACTTATTTCTTGGGAACTTGTTACTATAAACAACCTTTTCCTCATCAATGAATATTCTCCAATTCCCATCCCTTATGCCGCCACTGGTGCCGCCGGAACCACAAGAGCCGTCTTGGCCTCTTCCTTGACTCCCCCCTGAGATATAAAATTGGAGTCGTTGGTGCCGTTTTCCCGCTCCTTCAACACTGCGCGCACTTTGGGCAGGATAAATCGGCCATAGTCGATGGCATCGTTCAGGTTGTCGTAACCACGGATAGAGATAAGGTCGGCACCGAGGTCAACGTAATCAAGAATGGAGTCGACAACAGTCTGATACGAGCCGACGAGCGCTGTAGATGCTCCACGGGCGTTTGTAGCGGTCACGGTAGGATACCACAAAGCCCGGTCCTGGACCTCCCCACGCTTGGCGATGTCCAGGAGACGCTGGGAGCCAACGTTCTGGGGAGGGTTGTCGTTGGGCGCATACTTACCAGTGCCCTTGGGTCGGTTACCTTTGAGGGCATCCAGGGTTCGGTGAGCCTTGTCCCAGGCAAGCTCCTCCGTCTCGGCGATGATAGGACGGAAAGTAACCCAGATGCGAGGGCGGTCTTTTCGGCCAGCCTTCTCGGCCTCACCGTAGACGCGGTCGATCTGCTCCTTGGTCTCCTTGAGAGGCTCACCCCAGAGGCCGAAGATGTCGGCCAGGGCACCACCAATGCGGTAGGCAGCGTCTGAGGAGCCACCAACCGAGATATCAATGTGGCCGTTGGTAGGGCGGACCTGGTTGCTAAAGTCCTTGAACTGATAGTACTTGCCTTCCCAGTCGAAGGGCTCGGCAGACTCCCAGGAACGGCGGAGGATCTTTATGTACTCCTCCTGTCGCTCGTATCGCTGGTCCTTGTTCAAGAAATCACCTTCCCGAGCTTGCTCGGCATCACTGCCACCGGCGATAAGGTGAACAACCACTCGGCCCTTGCTGAGCTGATCGAGAGTGGCGAGTGCCTTTGCGGCGACGGTCGGGTAGAGAGTGTTGGGACGTAGGGCAATGACGACCTTGATGTTCTTGGTCACAGCGGCGATAGTAGCGCCGATGGTGAAAGGATCGTAGGAGGAGGAGTAGTAAGGGATAAGGGTGTAGTTGAACTTGTGATCGTCGAGAGATCGAGCATAGCGGATGAGATACTCGGGGTCGATCTTGGCACCAGGTATCGGGTCAAGCTCCGTAGAGGCGTTAGGAAAGGTTACGCTGATGAACTCGGTAGGCATCTCGGCGGTTTGGATTGCTATTCGAGACTACAGATCTACTAAGGAAGACATCTGGCTTAGCGGGAATATACTCTTTATATATGTCATTGAACTTTGCGCTGTTGGTGAACTGTCATTCCAGGGAGGTTTCATTATTAGTCTCCAGAATGGCGAAATATTGCGACAGATGCTGGATGATCACGCCTTCGCAGGCGCACCGATGTCGGCAAGTCGGGCTAAACATGACCCGGAACTGCGAGTAGAGGCATAAAAGGGTTTTGTAGGTTTAAAAGGGGTGTAATTGGCTATTAAAGTGATAGGTATTAGCAGCTGTGCTGATCCTTAGCCCTGAACTACACGCATGACTTTGTTGTTCAAGACGCCATATAACACTCGAGTCGCCTTGATGTCCGAGCCACGATATCAATTTCTATATAATCCCCGCACTATCTATCTATCCCGAAGTATTCAACATTCCCAGCCCACTGCCCCTCCGGGCTGTGGTCGTCTGGATACCGGAAAAGGTCCGCGATGGCGTCAACCGGAGAGATCCACCAAAGTGATACACTGAGCGAGCACCGGGGCGGGTCGTTTGCATGTTAGGTGACAGCTCCCCGCTCGACTGAGGCATATCATTGGAGCGAGATGTCGAAATCTCGGGATTAACAGATGTCTGTTGATGGCCTGACCTTATGAGTGGTGGGGGGTTCCTAGGAGAGGGCCTCGTGTGATAGACCAGCCCTGCACTGAGGCTATTATCAGAAGGCGGGGTTCTATATTAGTCCTCCGTTTATATGTTATCTCGCAGCTTTCCAACTATTTGGTAGAATGATGTTCCCGAGTATAATAACATCGTGCTTGGGGCCGTGCTTGCGATTTGTCTTTAGACGCAAACTCCAACACTTTGAGGGCTCCTCCACACTTGAGGTCCCTAATCTCGTTCTCTTTTACAAGCTCAAATGGAGTTTATAAGAAGGGCTACTCTTGAAAAGTCTCGTTCTTGACTTGTATATTCAAACGGAATGGTAGTAGTGCTCGAGAACGTGCTTATGTTCCTGGATTAGGTCCTCTGAGTTGGAATACCTACAACACTTGTCTTATCACTAGATTAATTAGAGTTTAAAGTTGATCTAAACTAATACCTCTTAACCTTCAGAGTCTTTACAAATTATAAGAGCCCTAGCACAACAAATCCTTCAACTATGAGGCAACGGAGTATGGTTCGACAAGAGGGCTTCGCATAGAATGATTCTAATCTAGACTTTTATTAGCACACATCAATCCTCTCTACTGGGGTGCATGTTGACTTGAATACTGGTAGGATTTATTAAATTACTATAAACATCAAATCAAAGTATACCTAGAGTTCATATAGTATGATCTCGGGGGGTGAGCGAGAGGGATTACGTGGTTATCCCGTCTTTCGTGCCGATCTTATAGGGAGATCAATGTTTCGCTTGCAGGAGCATATTAATAATAACAAATGCAGACTTTAGTTTTGCTTCTTTACGATTCCGAGTGATCCCTCCTAGCGTAACGTTGGTTCCCAGACCTAGAACTTAATAACTACCAATAGCAACCAGGTTTTAGGGCATGGAGTGTGTCAAATACCAACGTATTCCAGCCTTTCTTATTGATTGCTAGCCAAGTATACACTTTCTATAGTTTTTGGAGCCAAAGCCTTATTCTATGGTTCCATGGACGTGAGATACTTGGCTGTAATGTGACCTGAGCTGTTTCACCTGTCGTTTTATCCAAAGGCATACGCTAAAGAGCACATGCAATGGTAGCTCGCTACATGGTAGTCTTGAGAGTCTCAGAATCTCTGGTGGTCCTTCCTGATTCTTTGACCCCCCCAGTCGCTGAAGTCATCATAATGCTGAGGAGCAGTGGCTTCAATGGTTTCCGGTTGTTCATCCGCAATTGCCCTCTTTCTAAGTTCCAATGATTTCAGTTTCTTCTTTTCCTTCTTGCTGAGAGACTTGAATCCATCTGGGGCGGGCACGTCCTCCACAGGCTCGGGGTAAGCCTCTTCCTCAGGCTCGGGGTAAGCCTCTTCCTCAGACTCGTAGTAAGCCTCTGCCTCAGGCTGATAAGGCTCGACGTTGACTATCTCAGCTACCTAATATCTGTTAGTTGATCGAGCTCTGGTTCTCAATTCCTCTCTAATAAGAGCATAGAAGTTGTTTTGTCCAAGACTTACGGGAACCTCTTCTGAGACTGAGAACACTTGCTCTGCGATAGGCTCATTGCCCGAGTCATGCCCGTTCTCCTCGTCGTCCGATAGATCATCAGAACCCGAGTCTTGATGATCCTTCGCAAGACTTTCGGCATTTTCGTCTAGGTCTTTGTTCAATCATGTCAGTTTGGAAACCATCGCTCTCATCATAAGACACTCACCAGAGATACCAAAACCAGCAAATGTCTTGCATATCCCTAGACCTTCCTTCAAAACAGTAAGCTCTGTTTCAAGCTCTTTGCGAGTAGCTCGACTAGCTTCGGTTTCACCAGCAACCTTTGCCAGCTCATCCGACGACATCAAAGAAACGGTAACAGGGTCAAGGATCTTTTCAAGCTCAGAAACTAGGCCAGCTTCGATAACCTCGACAGCAACATCATCAACGAACCTCTTGAGAGCGACCTAGAGTGGTTTAGCGTTGAGCTCGATATCCGAGGGCTTAGGAAGAAGGGCCATACCTTGTAGTAGGCCTCGAGGAAGTCAAGCGCCTCCCGAGCGGCAAAGCGACTCATGTCAGGCTCGAGAGGATCAGCTAATTCTTCAAGCAGAGGTTCCAAATCAATGTCTCTAAACATTCTGTCGTTGCTTGAAAGTAAAATGTTTTCCGCCTCAAGGATCTTCTTGCCAAGCTCGACCTTGTTGCGTTCTCTTCTGATCTTCTGGAGGGTGTCTGTGAAATAGTGGTTGTACGTGATTGGGTGACCTTCTTGATGTTGACTGAGAAGTACGTTGATCCTCTGGCTAAGCCCGTTGAAGATTTCATCAAGCTTGGGCATAAGAATATGCTTCAAAACCGTACCAACAGTTGTCGAGTCGGCGACGTGTTCGATGGTGCGGCGTAGAAAGTCTCGAGCAGCAACCCATACCGTCTTCACGTGAGCCCGAGCAATGCCCCCCCAAGGCAAAGCTTGTTCTTTGAAGAGATCGGCCACAATCATGGGGTTGAACATGCCAGGCAGCTCCCGACCACGGCTTCTTCTCATCAGTTTGACTATTTTGTCGATGTATTCGTCCTTGGTCACTGTAGAGTCCTCACGATCTACATCGTCTTGGTTTTCGTCGCAGATCCGGAGGCTTCGCCCTTCCTTGCTGATCTGTTCAGCAAACTCAATCCCAAGATTCTGAATAACGGCTCGGAAGCGTTTCTGGTATCCGGCTACCGAAGTTGCGTTCTCAAAAAATGGATTTGTATAGGTCCCTTCCGTTGCGGCCTTGACAATAGCCTGGAAAGATTGGCCAGTCTGAATGAGGTAGGTCCTCTGCTGGCCGATGGTAATTCGCGGCTGTCCCAGCTTTTCCAGCTGTGCTTGACGCAAGGCGGTTTTGGTCTCGACCTCGGATACGAAACTGGGGAGCTCGGATGAGATTTGTCGTAGAAGCAACTTGCTGAGCTTGTTCACGAACGACTCGATGCCCCAGTCAGCCGGGCTGAGGCCCTGCCAAGTGCCTTCAGAGAAGAATTCGGTTTCCTTTCCGTTGCGTTCCTCCGACTCCCATGAATCTTTCTCGGAGTCTCTGTTTTTGAGAACGTGCCACCCGAGTCGAAGTTCAACGTCCTGATTCTGAGCCAGGGCAATGAAGTTTTGTTCGCTCTCAGAACCCGGATGAAGGGTGTCGGGCTTCGTGATAACTCCGAGGGTACGGGTACCTTTCGGGTCAGCCCTTTGAGACAGCTTGAGAACGACCTGGTTCGCGACTTCGTTCTTGGCCGATACCACGGCGAGAATCACGCTTCGTGACTGTTTCATGTAGCCTTGCACGACTTCTTTGACCATCTTGACATCAGCCTTGGACTGATTCTTCGTTTCGGAGTGAATAAGTCCTGGCAGGTCGACGATAGTCAAATGATCTCTGTCTGGTCCACTGATTTCGATGTGGAGAATGTCGTTGGAGAAGGCCTTTCCAGCCGAAATTCCCATCACATCTTTCGCGCGTTCAATCAAATCAGGTAGTTTGTTGAAACTGTCAAGTCTCTCGCGGAAGCTTGACAAGGTCTCTCTCTCAGATTTAGAACGAGAGTGGTGAGGGACGATCGAGACAGTAACGCCGGTATGAGCCGTCTTCCGCAGGATCAACTCTGTTGGGAAGCGTGTGCAGACGTTGCTCCGAACTGGAAAGGAGACGCCCGAGATAGCCTCAAGGACAGAGCTTTTCCCGGAAGACTGATCACCACACACGATGATTTGAGGGAGGGAGATGTAGCGACTGATTCCATGCGAACGCAAGGAGTCAACTGCGTCCAAGAGCTGCAGCTTCTCAGTAGAGCGTAGACCGGCGAGGCCATCGGACGTGAGCTTGGTCTCTACCATGATGACTTTGATGGAGAAGAAGACTTGTGTTTGATGAAGTGTTTTTGGCTTCTTTTTGGGTACTTGTACTATTGATGCTGGCTTGTGCTTTGGGTGCGCCGCAGAGGAAGGAGTTTGGCATCTTGTTGGGGGCTGGGCATCAGTATATGCAGGAGGCCGACCATCTCCTCACAAAAAGGCGCCCAACCGTCACCCGCCGCAAATCACGGCAAATATAGATTTTTTGTCTCAGGTCGTTGGCCCGGTATATCTGCGATTGGGAGGCAAAGTTGCAAGTTGCAGATACGACATCTTGTCATGCAGTTGGTCTTGAGGCCGAAACAAACCCAGCCTGCTCCGAGGCCTATTCACTTTGGCTGACTTGACTGCTGGACGGCGTTTTACTGTAGGTCCAGTGGCGCAAGTCGCATAACTACTTGGTTCAAGTCTGATTGTAATTCACTTAAACCCAAATCAAGATCAAGGTGGTCTCTACAAGGTGTGACCTGTTGGCGAAAGACCCTATAACTTGGCCGCCTTTATAAGTTAGTATTTTTGAATCTTCCATTTCTAAAATCAAATCTTTGGTAGGCTGTTCTGAAACGTATAGTTATTTGGTGTTTGTATGTTGGCAAAATGGGTTAATGCTCTACGAAAGCTTGTCTAGAACTGGCCTTGAGACAAATTCTCCTTTCTTCCGTATGCTATAGTAGCAGCTAAGTACAGGGGAGAAGCCTTCCACTCTGCTAACTATAGGTTCCAACTTATTACATCCTCGTCTTATGATCGCATTTGATTCATTTTTATCTTAATGACTGAGCTTCCCTAACCGAAGCGCCCAATCCTACAACCCAACTGTGTCTATACCGACTGCTTATCAGATACGCCGGGTGCCTCGGAGGTTATCTGCCCGATCTTGGCAAGGTCCACATCTAATTTCATTGCTTACACCTCCAGAGGCCGCCGGTTTGGAGAGGTTTGTCTATCATAAGAGTCACAACTTCACTACAAATAGCGAATTCATGAGTGTCCCATGATTTCTCGTTATTTATTCACTCTCTATCATTCATCAACTCTTTACCTAGCTTCACCTTGTCTCACACTAATTTGCCGATTCTTATCAAAGGCACCAACCATCATGGCGGACAAGGCAGAGTTTCTACGGTTTGCAAGTAAGTAGCCGGTATCCATGGGATTAAGAGGCAATTGTCGTTAATTTCATCATCACAGGCCCAAATGAGATGCGGACGATAGCCCGTGAAGATGCGGGATACTATCATGCAGTTATTATCGGCGCTGTGTATGAGCTGAGAGATCTTGATATCAAGTCTCGTAGCTCTTACTTTCACCCGCTGCGGCGCTGTATTGAGACACACCCATTCTTCAGCGTCACTGTCGGCGATAAAGATACCGACAAGGCCTTCTACCAACGAGTCGCAAGCGTCAATCTCGAGGATCACATCTCAATCATTGATGACCCAGCTGTCAGCACCGATCCCCTGGGTGCCATTGGAAAGTCTTTGGAGCCCGAACTGGACCTCCCATTTCTAGCTGGCATCCCACCGTGGAGGATCGTCGTGCTGCCTCTACAGCCGTCCCAATGCTTCATCGCATTCTCCTTTTCTCACATGATTGGTGATGGCCCGACTGGTGTTGCTTTCCACAAGACCTTCCTAGCAGGATGCAGAGAAACACCAGAATCGAAGCCTTCTTCAGTCATCACGCCTCCTGCAAACCCACTGTCGGCTCCATTTGACACACCTGAGAGACTTCCAATCTCCTGGTCATTTCTTCTTGCGCCTTTCATTGCCAACTTCATCCCGCACTTCATCGTCAAGCTCTTGGGCTTGCGTGTTAGCGGGTCTTCCGTCGACGAAGGCACCTGGACCGGAGCTCCCATGTTCTTCGACCCAGAGACCTATCAAAACAAGTTGAGGATTCGCGAGGTTGAAGCACCACTGCTTGAGAATGCTGTCCAAGCATCGAGGGACCACGATGCGAAACTGACAGGTACGATTCACAATCTCATCGCCAGGGCGCTAAGCAAAGCCATTCCTGCACCCAACATCACAAATTTTGTCTCCCAGACAGCGATCAACATGCGAAGATCCATTGGTATTTCGAACGATGTGACTGGTAATTTCGCGTCAGGCTGCTACGTCGCCTATCCTCGCTCCAACGCGACCGGTCCTCTCACCGAAGAAGAATGGGCATCGGCCAGCTCATCCACCAAGGAGTTCGCAACCTCTGCCCACAAGCTCGAAGACCAAGCAATCGGTCTGCTGAGATACTTGCCCAGCATCAGGAAGTGGACACTCACCAAGCTTGGCAAGCAGCGCGACTCGTCGTTTGACATGAGCAACGTGGGCTCTTTTGACGCGAGCGAGGGGGCCTCTACTGCGGACCAGGAGCAGGCCAGGATCACCAAGATGGTGTTTTCTCAGCCTGGGCAGGTTATCAGCTGCCCCATCGCATTCAACTTTGTCGCGGTCAAGGGAGGGAGCCTGGTGTATACGGTTACGTGGCAGCCGGGCGCGTTGGGGCTGGGTGTCAGTGAGGAAGAAGAGGAGAAGGTTGTGGAGGAGGTTTGTTCGACGCTACAGCAAGGTTTCAAGGATCTGGCCTGAATGGGTGCAGTGTGCTGCACAGGAATATATTTTAATATACTTAATATACTTTTTCCTTCTTTTTGGTCGATACTGGACCGCACGAGAGGCCTCCTATGATCAAATTCACGCCGTTCAGCGAGCATCACTCGGGTTACGTCCTTGTTGCTCATGTTGGCCATTTTGATGAATCATCCTTCAACGCAAGACCCTGACGATCATCGCTGGACTTGGCGTGGAGATTGTGGATAACGGAATGTCGATATCGGACTCGTTGAATCCGAGGTCGTATTGCCGCCGGGAACGCCGTCTGCGGTGCCCTGAAGCTAAACCTAGAGCGGCAGGATGGATGCACCGCCTCAGCCACACGCGCCATGGGCAGACAGCTGGATGTATGTCACGTGTAAGGCAGGATTGGTCGGTTACGTCGGCTCGTGAGTGGCTGAGACCGGAGCAGTTCCACGCCGCAGTGACTGCGCCTGGGCTGCAATTACGCAGTCTGAATGGCCACAGCATGACGTGAGCACCTTGTGCCTTGTCAGCTAAGGCTCAATCTGTCACGAGCTGGGACCATGAGGACTCGTCTTGTCTAGTATTAAAAGGCGGGGGAGGGACACCTTCTCTCTCTCTACCTTACACAACTTGTTAATTCATACCTCATCGGCTTCAACAACTTGTCACGGCTTACCTGATACGACACACAAAAAGCACAGCAATGGCTTCTCAAGACTACTACGGCGGCGGCGGGCACGGAGGCTACGGCCAGCAGCAGCAGCAGCAGGGTTACAGCCAACATGGCGAGTACCCTCAGCAGCAGAACTATGGTCAATACGGTCAGCAGCAGGGCTACGGCCAGCAGCAAGGTGGCTATCCTCAACAGGTTCGTATTCAGCTTCCCTATTTCTGGCAAGTCTTTGTGGGCATCTTCTGACAGCATCTCCAGCAACAGTACTCTCAGCCCCAGCACCAGGGCTACGGCGCCCCCTCTTCCGGTCCCGGAGGCTACCCCCAGCAGCAGCCCTCGTACGCGTCCCACTCCCCGCAGCCCGGCTACGGCTCTGGCCATCCTCCTCCTGGCCAACATGGTTACGGCCAGCCGCAGCAGAGCTACGACCAGAGGTCGACATCCCCATACCCTCCTCAGCATCAGCAGCAGCACGGCCAGCCTCAGTACGCCGGAGCTCCCGCCTACCCTGGCGGCGGCGCTCCGGGCCAATACCCTCCCGGCCAGCCCGGCCCTGACGGCGACCGTGGCCTCGGTGCTACCCTTGCCGGCGGCGGCGCAGCGGCTTGGGCCGCCCATACTGCCGGAGGAGGTCTCTTGGGCAGCCTGGGTGCGGCGGCTGCTGGTGCCATTGGCGCCAACGTGCTAGAGAACAAGTTCAAGAAGTGAGTTTGACCCCACGCTGTTCTTTGGTGTTGATTGTCAGACACTAACGGTGACGATAGGAACAAGAAGGGCAAAAAGTCCAAGAAGCACAAGACTCGCGGTGTTGATGGCCACTCCAGCAGCAGCAGCAGCAGTGACTCTGACTAATGACTGGTAATGATGACATGCGGAGTTTGGTGTTTAGATTTGAACGCCATTGCTTTATACCTTGACGACGGATGGAATTGGGTTTCATGCTTAGCCACTGCATTCAATATACACTTGTGGATATATTTACACCACAGTCCTGCTACCTTGACATGTTTGCTATTAAACTGAACATACTTGATGATGTTGATGTCACTACCTGCGAATAATTGGTTACTCTGTTCCCTGGTGAAACCGCATCCTCTTACACACCGACCAGCTCAGCAGAGGGATGCTCCATCCGGTCGCATGCCAAGACAGACTGCATTACTAAAAAATAAGCTTAAAACGCCAAGTTCAAGGTTCCTGGTCAAAGTCATAGCTATTACCAAATCCCCTGTTCAGGTAGCCCTCCAGCACAGCCTCCCTGCTCACCCAGTTCACCGGCACATGCAGCCCCAGCTTTCCCTCTTTCTCCAGGTTGGCCAAGATGGGCTTCACGTCATCGCCAAGCTCGAGCTTCATTCTGTTCCGGAACCAGGGGGCAAAGTGAATCATGGCAAGCATCACCCTGGTTTCCTGGGTGTTGTTGGGCATCCCTGCGTGCCAGAGCCTCAAGTCCCGGACGATGATGCTGCCCTTCTTGATGACGGGCTGCAGTGGAGGCGAGACCTTCTCGCGCTGTCGCAACTGGCCTTCCTGGATGCGACCGCTGGCTCGGTCACCATGGGCGCCTTCTTGTGCATCGAGTCCAGAGCCGTTGTGAGTACCGAGCCAGATCTCCGTCGATCCGTTCTCGGGCTTGGTCGTGACCAAAGGCACGTTCACCACAAGAGCAAAGGGGTGATCGGGATGTGCAAAGTCGGCATCGGAATGGACTGGTTGTCTCTGTGGCGTTTCTCCGGGCAGAGTTGCCATCGCGGAATTCGCAGAGCAAAAGGTCCATTTCGGTCGAGGGCCCAGAACTGCGGATGTGATCTGCGTGGCAATACGGTCTATCGACAGTGTGTAAGCTAACAAGCTTCATTCCAAAGGCGACCACTCACTTGTGAAGATGGACGGGAGGAAGTACTCAGCTACAGGAGGAGCATCCTGTTGGATGTTCCCCTTGTTGTAATTGAAGGGGCCCTTGTCGCCTCGAGCTTGGAGGATGTGGGCGTCCTCGACCATCTTCTTGTTCAAGAGATCGAGGTGGCCATGGGGCACAGCATCTTCGACGACTACCAAGCCGTTCTTATGCATGTGTCGCACAGCTTTCTCAAGGTTTCGAGAGCCGAGTTTCACGTTCTCTATCTCTTTGGCAGAAGGTTGAATCACCCCTAGCGGAGAGGTAGATGCAACCGTCGCCAAAGAGCGGGCCCCCTTCATGAGGGTAGGACGGAGCATCTGGGTACGCAACATGACAGCTATTTTGCCGAGTGAAAAATAGATGAGGGTTAAAAGAACTTGGGGAGGCTTGACGGACAAAACAAGCAAGCTGGAAGAACAGCCTGCTTTATAGTTTGTATCCATCGCGTTGAAGGACTTGGACGGTGAGTTTCCCGAGGCTCGGGAAACCTTTCCACATACAGCCAAGGATGACACCCAAGTCGATTGGCAGATGACCAATAAATTGCTTTTATATGTTTGGTCAATTGCTTTCGGCTCCCCAAAAATACTCTAGACCATCGATCAATCGCTGGACTGGCCATCCGATGCTTGCTTTGCAAGTGAGGAGCTGCCGTGTAAGCTCTTGGCGTGCTGGCGCCGCCCGTACAAATCTTGCGCCTGGAGGTTGGTGAGGTTGTGCAGCCACGCAAACGATTAGCACAGAGAGACTTACAATATGCTATTGGCCCGAATGCGTTGACGAGAACGGAGGGTATCATCGCGGTGAAAGCGATACCACATATCTCAAGTGCAAAGGCTTCGAGAAGTGACTCTTTAGACGTCGGCTCGAATCCAAGCAGGTCGAGCTTACCAAGCTCTTCAAGGCGCCCCGAGTCGGTACCAATGCACAACAGGGTTAGTGAGACAAGGTAGTAATGTATTGTCGCAGCTTTCCAACGTCAGTGTTGATCATGGAATCTTCAAAAAGACACCGAATACTCACCGTGGCATGGCTGTAGGAACCATACTGCCGGGAAGAAATGAGATGTCCCTGGCTGACCTTGCTGCCGAGAAAAAGAATGGATATGCTCGGGACATGCGAAGCGCCATTGCTTAAGCATTTCAGCAGCGCTGCTCCATTGAGAATCCGTGATGTCTTGGTCAGACGTCTTGTTGATGATCTTACCGAGAATCAGTGTAATTGAGTTGAGCTGGTCTTGATCCGAACGATGGCTGATCAGAAGGGGAGTAGACTCCAAATCCATCTTGAGAGGGCATTTCTCAAACAGGCTGAAGGTTATGTCTTCCCGCAGGTAGTTCCAGAAACCTGCACCAGGTAGTCCTGGCTGGAGATTACCCGAGAGCACATCGTGAAGCGACGCCATTGAGTAGGCGCCACGAAGATGCATGTTTGGGTCATTCTCGCCGTCCAGGATCTCGTAAGATCGCAAGAGACATGTCGCTGCGAGGGCGACGCCGCGCGAGATGAGTTCGTCTCCCTCGCTCAATAGAATGAGCTGCTGCACACAGCGATGATGGTAGAACTCGGCAGTCTTCCGAAAGCTGCTCGCTGAAGTCTTGCAAGTACGCATAGCAGCGAGGGCGATGACAGCGCAGAAGAGGAGGGGCTCGTCGAGAGCGATGCTGGGGACGAGCACGCCAAAGGCACGTGTTGAATCACTCAGGTCGTACCACAGGGAGATTTCAGAAGTATACGAGTGGAAGAGACGAGCGATTCTTCCGTTCTGAAGAGCAAGACGTGGATTGTCGGGACTTGGCAAGTTCTGGTATTGCACTTTGAGGTCGGTTAGCCTCCATGAGCGACCGTTGGACTGCAACATACCGAACTGGGTCGGCTTTTCAGACCAGTCGCAATAACGCTCAGACTTGGAGCATTGCAGACAAACAGGAACTTGCTGGTTACCTAAGCACATAGTATCAATGATAGAAGCCGGATACACCGTTGATTAACATACACTTGAGCTTGCGTCGCCGGCAAGTGTTGCTGTTCATGTTAGCTCTTTGTCTGGGCGTGGCAGAGGCGGTACAAGTTACCAGGCTCCTTTCTTTATCGGGCGCGGCATGAGAAGTCGTAAAAGGCGGATACGAGAAGGAAGGCTGGGTTGGCGGATGAAAAGATGGAGAAATGAAGTTGTTGTGAATGGGTGTGAAGAGGAAGAATTGACGAGCAGTGGGGTTGACTGACGTTGAATCATAGCTGTTAGTGGACTACGAAACCCGGGGTAAACCATCGCCAAAGGTATTACTAACCGTCCACTGAGCTCGCTTCAAGACGTGAGAGTAATGATTGAAAATTCAGAAAGTCCATGGGCCCTAGTCTACAGAACCCATAAACAGTCAGGCATTCTGCTGGATTTGGCCTGGCTGTAGATCAAGTCAATCTCGCATGGGCCAGTCTGAGAAGATCAACCTCTATAATTGACGCTCGAAGCATGCTGAATGCCATGATGTCTATCTAACCTCTACCTGTATAATTCCTCACTCATTCGTCTTGCTACAGCACCCAGCTACGTCCTCCACCACGTCCCTCCGGCAATAACACGACGACTCAATCGGCACGTCGACAAACGCCATGGCCGTCTTGAGCTGCTGCTTGATGATGCCCGCCTCTCCAGTCAACCCCAGCTTCACCGCGCACTCGTGATATCCGTGAAGCGCCCAGACGTTGTTCGGATGGTGCCGCGCGCGGTAAAGCTCGTCGTTTAGACCCAGGTCCGTTCGATACACCTCGGCTGCCTCCTCGATCCGGCCCTGTTCCATGAGTAACGCGGCGTAGGCGTGTCTTGAAGGCTGCATCCAGGCCCACGGCTCACTATACCGCAGCGAATCGTCCCGGTCTATGCTCTTGCGCAGGTGGGTAAAAGCAAGCTCGACGTTGCCTCGGCGATACTCGAGCTCGCCGTCAAGCATAGCCTCGGCCACGGCCAGAACGTCTGAGCATTTGTTGGGATACGCTATCCGAGTCGGAGGAACTCGAGCTTTGGCCTCGAGGAAAAGCTCTCGTTCCTTGGCCGCTTCTTCGACGTTGCCTGTTGCCGCCCACGCCACGCCCTTGGCGTAATGTATTGTCGCCGTCGTCACACAGAATAACTGTTGGTCGTGAGGAAGCGGCAGATCAATGATATCCTGCCACTTTCCGAACCGAATCAGGATATGCGGGCGAACAGACAGAAACGTCTCTAACCAGTCGGCCATCGGCGGCGATTGCACGCGCAAGTCCTCTTCTGGTAGTGCGGCCTCCATCTGATCCACGGCTTGGATAGAGACGCTGTACTGGCCCGCGAACATGGCGGCGTAGATGAGAGAATGGTAGTCGTGCATGCGATAGATAGTGTAAAAGTCGCCCCCGCCACGAAGAGATACATACTTGTCATCGGCTTGGACAGCTTTGAGGTTGGCCGAAATCGCCCGCCGATAGTCGCCGATGAGGATATCGAGATGCGAGGGCATGTGTGCGAGATGGCCTGCCTCGCCTGCTAATCTGCGAAGATGCTCAGCCGGGAGGAGGCCTCGCTCAGGCTCAGCAGACATCTCGGTGACATGGATATAAGCGTGCAAAAGACCGATGTGTTCGTAGCCGCCGTCCTGTGAAAGTCCTCTATCGAGGACTTCTTGTATTTCCAAAACCTCGGATCCAGGCGCTGGCTTCCCTGTTCGCACGTCCCAAAGAGACCAAGGTGTGAGGTTCATGAGGGAATCGGCATATAACGTTGCAATGTCGAGGTCGTCCTTGAAGTCTGCATATACAGGCTTCATAGCTTCAGCATAGGCGTGGTTCCACGCTCGGAAGTTGTGCCTCTCGTGCTCATCTTTGGGATAACGGTGCCGCAGGGCGCTAATGAGGGCACTTTCGGTGGGGCTGGCTTTTGAAGACAGGGACTCGGCCTTTTTCAAAGCTTCAAACCCCCGTCTGAATGTCTCCTTGAGGTCTTCCTGGTCAAAGTGCTTCCATGGCTTGTTGTAGTTCGGCCCAAGAGCAAAGGCCAGGCCCCAATAAGCGAGGGGACATTCCGTGTCAATCTCGATGGCCTTCTCAAAGCAGCGTGCTCCTTCGGCGTGGTTAAAGGCATAGCACCAGACGATGCCATCCTCAACCCATTTCTTTGCCTCGGGCTTTGTCGTCGTTACGGTTCGGCTATAAGGTGGGAGCACGAACTCTTTGGAGTGAGACCTGGTGGTTGACTGAGAGGCTCCCATGATGGCGTGCTCGAGACGTTGCTCCTGTAGCCAAGGGAGGTAACAAGTATCACTTGTCAAATGATGAACCTGGCTCTCAATGTTACAAGAAGATATGAGTTGTTCGGGGTCTCGGGAGATCGCCACGTCCAACTTGCGGAGAAGCTGGTCGACCCACTCTAGCGCCTGTGAGACGTCAAATCAGCGGCTAGTGACGCGCGCGAAAAAGGCCGAGGATGGAGAGAATCACGATAATCAGGATGTTTTCACAGAGAAAGGATCTGTTCAGGGAAGGAAGTTTCCAGTTGAGTTGAAGGAAAGGTTGAGAATGTTGAAGCGTCACGGGAACTAGCTCAGTCTCCGTAGAGACAGCCACGAATGACTGGCCAAGGTTTACGTCAGGAAGCTCATGTGACAAAGGGAACCACAAGACACTGATTCATTCGCTGGGAAACACTCAAAAAGAGAACTCATCCATCAGAAAGCCGAGTCGTTATTGATTGATCCAGCTAGAAACGAGGTGTCAATCCCAGTCAACCGACCAACAGCCAGTTCCGGCTTGCATACACTACTTAACATCCATCCGAGACCGGGCCCTCTAGAACGCTTCCAGCTGCAGGGTCCAAATAAGCTTAACCAAACAGCTTCTCCTGCTTGGCGCTCTCAACGGGCTGCAGGTAGCTGACGCGATCGCGGCAGTAGAACTCAACGGCGATCTTGTTGTCGAGGCTGGCCTTGCCCTCGTCAAGACCGCCAGCCTTGATGATGATCTTGCCCTCCATCACGTCGAGGCGTGTATACAGGCTGGAGCCGCAGTCGGGGCAGAAGAAGTGGCGGTTGTTACCCCCGGAGGCGCCGGTGACGTCGTAGTGCTTGGGGGTTCCTGCACAGGCAGATCGAGTTAGCCATGGAAGCTTGGGGGGTGCTGAGTGGGAGGAGGGAGTACTGACCCTTTGTGACGGAAAAGGAGTCCGCGGGGATCACGGCGTTGGAGGTAAAGGCGCCGCCGGTCCACTTTGATGAGCTGTGTTAGCTATAGAGTTCGAATTGGCATTCCACGAGCATCATCTACCTTTTGGCAGTCGACGCAATGGCAAAGAGCCGTAACATCGGGTTCGCCTATATCAAGTCAGAGATTGCCTCCACCATGGACAGCTTGTAGTCGCTCACTGGTGCTCTTGTATGCGATAGCTCCGCACATGCAGCTGCCGGTGAGAGTCATTGTGATTGTATGGTACGTTGCACGAAGCTAGAGAGTCTTTGGAATGGTCTGTAGGCCGTCAAGGTGTTTCGAGAAAATGTGTGATGATGATCTGTGGAGTGAATGTGCTCTCAGGGTTCTCGGACAGCGACTATATATACCTCGAGGCGATCCAGCGGAGCTATCGAGGATCCGACAGTACGCGCGCAATCATGCGTCACAATTGGCTCCTCTACGTCAAGGGTCTCGAGTGCCGACTAGCCACGAATACTACGCAAAGCAGGATCTAGTTTGGAATCTTCGGCCGCCCG
The DNA here is from genome assembly GCA_013266195.1 of Fusarium zealandicum. Taxonomy (NCBI): domain Eukaryota; kingdom Fungi; phylum Ascomycota; class Sordariomycetes; order Hypocreales; family Nectriaceae; genus Fusarium; species Fusarium zealandicum. The sequence goes on along the minus strand of JABEYC010000176.1, from coordinate 6,865 downwards.
GGTTCCCGGGGGGGGAGGCTCCAGAACGACGATCCGTCCATGAAACCTCCGTTGGGCCTTGGGGATCATGTCGGTCTGTTCTGGCACGTTGCAAGACCTGATAAGCATCAGGCATCTATCTGCATCTCCGGATTTCCTGTCATCAACAACATCTGCGAACGGCAACTCTGCAGAATCTGAGGGAATTGGGATCAGAAAACCCCCATCAAACGCCCAGAAGCAGGCGGGGAAGCTCCCTTGACAAGCCTCGCCCGTAGGCCGGCGTTAGCACCACGACCCCGGAAAAGCGGAGTTCCTAGCTTTTGAGGCGGGGAGATTGACTAACACCTCCGAAAGCCACTGGGCAGGATGGTCCAGGTGAGAAAGATCTACAAAAGAGCAGTTTGGAGAGACGGCCACGATACGTAAGTGGGCCCTGAAAGGACCAGAGAGACAATGCGGGGGCGGGGTTGAGTGAGACGCGGTCAAGGGAATCGTCAAGTCAAGGGCGCATTTGCCGATGGGCAACATGTTTGTAATATTCTGAGTAAGTCATCGTTCATCAGCTGCTAACAACTGACAATCTCGGGCGTTGCTCTCGTCAGAGATAAAGCTTATCTCTCAACAGATCTTTGAGGCTTCTGACGCCTATCCCACTTTGCTCACCCTAACCTCCGAGTGGACTTTTTTCTCACACGTACTCCCAATCTCCTCCTTCATATTCAACCCTACTAAGCTTGGCCATGAGTTACTTCGGGCTTCTTACCGCTCATCGTGCCATCTTCCTCGTCATCTCTTCTCCCACGATTAACAGCCGCCTTCTCCAACACCTGAGAGCCCACAGCCTCTCTAGCATCCGAGTCGTACGCAACATCCAACTTGCCCCTCAGGTTCTCAGGCCCGACAAAAGCCAGCACAATCACGAACACGTATGCGCAGACCATGAAGATGCACATGACCTTGCCGTAGTCGTACCGGCTCTCGCCCTCGGCATTCTTTTCAAGAGGGAAGCGCTCGCCGAGACGCGCCTCAATGGTTGATGAAGCTGAAGAGATGAGATTACCGAGCTGGTAAGATGTGCCCACGAAAAACGTGCGCAATGCGCCGGGGGACAGCTCCATCAGGTGAATAGGAATCACTCCCCAAGCGCCCTGGACGCAGAACTGCAGAAAGAAGGCGGCGGCGATGATGGACGAGTCGCGGACAAAGGTGTACGGGTACAGGAGCGCTCCACCAACGATACAGCAAATGATGATGCTGAGACGACGACCGATGCACTGGCTGAAGAACCCGACAAAGGTGCCTCCCATGACGGCGCCAAGGTTGGCCATAACCTGGGTAACGGTGATCTTGGTGCTGGAAAACCCCAGCTGGTTCTCCAACATGGTTGGATACAGGTCCTGGCTACCATGGCCCATAAAGTTGAAGCCCGTCATGAGGAGAACCAGGTACACCAGCAGCATCCAGTGATGCTTGAGCGCAACCTTGCCTTCCTTGAGAAAGACCTTGCCCTTGCTGTCGTCCTCTCCCGTCCCGGCCACGGCAGCCTCGTGTCGGATACGCTGACGCTCCTGGTAGGCCATCGTCTCGGGGAGCATGAGCCGGAAGATGATGAAGAGGACAGGCGGGCATGCGCCGAACCAGAAGAGCGGGCGCCAATCGTGAGAAGTTGTACCGACAAGACCGCGGGCAAAAGCGGCGCAAAGAAGGTATCCAAAAGCATACTGGAAATGCGATTAGCAGCAGATCAAACGTGAACGGGAGTTGATGCTTACGCCCTGCTGGAGGATACCACTTATAAGACCTCGAGCCTCTTCGGGGCAGTCTTCGAGGGCTGTTGCGGCAGCGTTGCCGTAGAGGCCACCCATTGCAATGCCAAAGAGTGCTCGGCATGCCAGAAACTGAGAGTAAGTGTTGCAGAAGCCAGTTCCCTAAGATTATGTTAGCATTGGCTCGAATACTATCGAGTACCCCTGCGTGAGCAACCTGGCTTCATGCCAAGCCGGCTCGCCCCGAAACTGCCGCCACGATCCATGTAACAAGGGTCCCGGGGGTTACAGTGAGGATCAATAAAAAGAACGACTCTGTAACTTACAAGTTCAAGGATGATAAAGAGGATGTTGTTGACTACAAACGGCCATTTTCTGCCATATCGATCACTCGCGATGCCAAAGATGATGGCACCCACGGATCGGAACATGAGCACCAACGTGATGCCCCATGTGATATCCGTCTTGGACCTGTCAAACGTCTTGCTCAGACTCGTCACCGTCAACGACACGGTGAAGAAGTCGAAAGAGTCCCACGTCTGCTACAAGTCAGATAACCATCAGACACGCGGCATGAAGAGACTTCCAACGTACCCAGCTCGCAAAGGCGACAAAAAAGAAAGCCCATTGCTGGGCGTTGAGCATGCGCAGTAGCCTTATGGGATTCGGGACATGGTGCATCGGCGGCTTGAGCGTCGACAGGCGGGTAGTGGCATATTGACGAGCCGACATGCGCTCGTGCGGCGCCGGCGTATCATACTCGTGCTCGTCCATCCTGGGCTATCTGATCAAGGCTTATGGTACCTGTTTGTGCTTGTTGCGATAGTTGAAGCAATGCGTGCTAAGGGGGGATGCACTAATGAGTATTCTTGCGGTGGTTATCTTGGTCGTCTTATACGGCAACCTGAAGTAGCAGGAAACGTATTGAGATTTATCTCGCAACTGAGATGTAGCCACGAAAGAAATCTTCATGTATACGGATACAAGTGGAAACAAAAGGCAAAACGTCATGACACATGGGCTGCAACAGCCAGCGGCACATCCTCAAGTTCATATATCCTCCCCCAACCCCTATTTACACCAACCGGAACCCATCACGACGATCCCCGTCAATCTCAAGCAGGATTCTGCACCACGGCAGATATCTAATCGCACTATACCCCGCCCACTAAAACCTCATAATTAACCTTATCTATATATGTCATAGCCTCACTGGAGCTTGCAGTATACCCAAGACGGCTGCTTCTGATACTCGGAGTGTAGAAAGTCACACAAGTAAAGGTATACTATGTTTTTTTAGATTATAATGGTGGTGCTTCGCAATCGACGCCGTAGTGTTAAAGATATCGGATACTTGAGGTAGCTTAGCATGGTATGGCAGGGTGTGATGAATAGCAAAATGTTAATTTGCAGCTTGCACAGGGGTCCATAAAATGGGTGTGCCGGCTCCGGAGCCGCGGACCTTTTGTCTCAGCATCAATCTCTAGTTTCTGCTGTAGTGGCCAGCCCAGCAAGGATGCTGTACCTAGTTCTCTTTGGCCATCAAGGATTTCTCTGCTTTGCGGCTGTAGGCAGCGGATTGCTCCAAGTACGTCATTTGCACAAGAGATAAGTCTCGTGAAAGAGTTCCCAAGGTTAACAAGCTCACATCATAACAGCATCGATTCTCTCTCAAGTTTTGTTACACTCCCCGGAGCTCTTCTTCCTCACATCGTTGATTATCCAACCTGGAGAACCTCCACACAATCTCTTTTGTCCCGGTCGTGACCCCAAGCTTATTCTACTGCATGTCCGCTCCATTCCCGGCACAGGTCTGCCGATTAAGCAAGGCGTCGGACGAGTCCATCCTTGTTTCGGCGGGGGGTGAGCTCGTGGGCAATCCGGCATTTGGGGCCAACAAGCTCGATTCCTCAGATATTTCTCTCACTTAAAGGGCCTACACATGACTATCAAAGTCGGAGAGAGAGGGGGAACATATCGCAGTCTTCCATAAATGTATCCTCAGGGAACTCCAAGTGACTTCAAGTCAGAATTTATAGAGGTTTTCTGCTCTAGTGAACTCCTTTGTAGCCTGGTCTCCTCTACATCTCAATTAAGACCGGTGTGACAAAGTTTAGACAATCACATTAGCGACCCAGGTTATCATCGACCTCGATTGGATAGTTATAACATACCATATAACTGGATACTTCCAAATCCTAGAGAACCAACTTCAGCTACGAGGCTATTCACCACTCATACACAGGCAAGGTCCCAATTAGTGTACCCCTCTCATGGAGGGAAAGCAAAGATGGTCTTGATCGCTTTGTAAAACTAGTAACACTAGTCATCCCCAGACACCAAAATGAAATGTTTCCCACCCCAACGCCCCCAGGTTCCAGGGTATTTTGGGTATCCCCCGTGAACATCATCCTACAAGTCCTACACCCCTTAGTCGGGGCATGCCTTCCTCTTCATCATTATTATCTTGTCCTCCAAGTGACGGTGGCCCTCTTTTTCCCTCGCTGATACTGCCGCAAGTATTCTGCCAAACGAAGAACAGCGATAGCCATGACTAAAAACAAAACTGCAAGATATACTTCATAACCCTCATTAAACCCCTCGATGATTCCTCGTATTTCGTACCACAGCGCGATCAACAAATCTTCTTAGAATCATCCGTCTTCTAAACACCGCCACCCATAAAGGCAGCGAGGTCATCGAGGTCAAGCAACTGTCTCTCGAAAGCTTGACACAATTCCGGCGCTGTCATGTCCTGGCTCGTGGTCTGTCCGTCAGGACCCGCCACGATACCGTTTGCCATTTCAGGGCTGGACTGCTTCATGTCGTGCACAGTGATATGGGGTGCGCTGACGGGAGGTGGCGATACCGTGGTAGGGGTGGACACTCCACCTGAGCCACCATTGATAGTGGTAACTCCAGGACGCCTTGGGATTGCGACAGGGGGCTCGCTGTCGTCACGTACCGATTCCGAAACAGAGCGGTTGGGGTTGTTCTGGCCAGAAACACTGCCGCCAGTATTGGTTTGCTGGTCATAATCCATAGCATCGGGGTTCGTGTCGGCGTTGGAAGAGATCTCATCCTTGATGCCACTCGCACCACGAGATGTCGAGCCATGGCGCAACGAGCCAACAGGGTCGGCGTCGTTGTTCAAGACTCGCTGCATAACGGTGAGGTGTCGGAGCCAGCTGCCCATGAGGGGCCAGTTGTCGGTACCGTCACTCATGAAACGGAGGCCATCCTTGACGATGTGAGCGGCTGTCTCGACAGCATTGGGCGGTGTAAGACCCTTAAGAGACAGATAGGCGACCGTAGCACTGGCGGTAAATGCTGAGAAGAGCATGAATATGGGGAAGCAAGGGATGTGGTCCTTCTCAGAGCCCGCCTCGACAGCAGTCAGCAGAGATATGGTGCCGTGGCAAGATGTGAACAGCCGGTCGATGATATCGTGGCATCGGGGGTTGAGGCGGAATGACTCGAGGTTGAAGCTCGCAGCAGTCACCTCCTGCAACAGCCGCCGACGGTGGACAAAGATGGTCGCGCAATGCAGCAGACAATGAAGCATTGCAAAAGTGTATCCCGAGCCCATGGTCATGTGCAAGTTGATCTGGCCTGGCTTGTCGACGAACTGCATCGGCAAAGAAGCTCGGAGGCCCTCAATCTTGGCAATAAGCTCGATACAGTCCTCCTCGCGGAAATTGGCAAGCGAAGTGGTGGTAAGCATGGCCACGACATCACGCCAGATAGTCGAGGCAAGGACGATATAACCGAACTCGCCAACCTCCGAAGAAACCTGGCCAGGAGACATCGCAGTCGGGTCAAGGTGTTGGCGCAGGGTCTTGACGTAAACAGCATTGCCAAAGGCAAAGTTAATGTCCGAGCAAGGCAAGGACACATCTGCAGTGTCGTGGGCAGACAGCGCAGAATGGCGTCCGGGAGTGCTGGTCAAAAGACAGTCAAGGATGTAAATGAGCCAGATGGTGCGTCGCAGAGACTCATCGCGCAAGAACTGGTCGGCATCCGGGGAAGGGTGGTGGCTATTAAGAATGCGATACATCTGCACCATACGAGCAGCCTGGCCCAGGTAGATGTAAGCGCGAACAGCATTGCGGGAACCCCATTCATGGATGATGAGCAGACACAGCGCCTGGATGTCGACTAGGTTAGGATGATCGAGGTTCTGGTTGATCAGAGTCATTGCCTTGGCGGCAAATGTCTCGGCAGCCTGCGTAGGGCCTCCATATCGGCGGATAAGGCTTGGCGAACTTCTATTAACGGCGGCACGTTAGCGGCAAAAATCTTCCCCAGCGGATCTTGAAAGTGTCCAAGGCCGGAAGCTCTTTACAGAAGCATCACGGCGAAAAAGCGGCGGTTTGCGGGATTAGGGATGAGTGAAGCTCGGGAAGCCTCGGCTCAAATCCGGGCTACGGCGTCTCCAACGCCAACTTAAGCACTCGGTGACGGTGGCACCGATCGGAGTGGATCCACATGCCGGTCGGGCGGGCGAGTGAGCGAGAACGCGGGAAATGAGGGTACGGGCAAGGCGATGCACAAGCGACACCGGCCCAGAGAATGGGGGGCGGGTGGAATAGCAAGAAATTAGGGAAAGCAAGGATCGGAATTGGTGACGTACCGGGCTGCACAGGTCAAGAGACCGTAAACGAGGGCAGCGTCCAGGGACGCGCTCTTCAGCTGCTGGACAAAGGATGGCTTGTGGAACGCGACGCAGGCCGGGAAGGTCTTTGACACGACGCGCTCGCACTCGGCGATGAGCTCAGGTGTGAGTCTGATAGGGCATCGGGGTTAGCAAGTATTTCAGATGAACAATAGGTGAATTCATAGCCAGCAGACAGGAAGCGGCAGAGAAGAGCGAATTGACATGAGAGTCGGGGGTGGCACGGCCCGTCTGATGCTCTGGCGCCCACGCTTCCGAAGGCGCGCGCATGGGGAGAGCAAGCTGGAGGAATTTCGGGGACGCCCAAGCCGACGAGGACGGCGAGAAAGTGGGGAGAGGGGACGGGGCTGGAAGGACAAGCCAAGGTGCGACTCGGGGAGAGAAGCGAAAGAGACGCGGGCGCGGGTGTGGCAATGAGAAACGGGGAGCGAAGCAGGGGGAG
>JABEYC010000175.1:0-39685 GCA_013266195.1 Fusarium zealandicum | reverse complement strand
ACCATGGCCAACATCGCCGCCAAACTCGCCGCTTCCGAGCGCGAGGCCGACGCCGCCCGCGTCCGCGCAAAGCTCCGCGCTGCCCGCGGCACCCGCGGTGTCAAGAAGCCCACAATCGCCCCGTCCCCGCCAGAACCCCAGGCCGCCGAGCCGCCAGCCCAGGAGCCCAAGCCCAAGCCCAAGGCCAGCGGGTTTGAGGACGTGGACCCCGTCAAGCGGGATCCGGCGCCGGCGGAGGAGCAGCAGCAGCAGCAGCTCAAGCCCGAGAAGAGGCGGCGCGATCGACGGACGAGCAAGACGGCCTCGCGGCGGCGGAGCACGCTGAGCCCGTGGGAGCTCGAGGCATTGATGACAGGCAACGCACAGTGATGAACTAGGGAGGGCTCGGATACCCTTGGGAAACGGAAGGCTGCTTGTTGAGCGAACATTTGTCTGGCGTTTGGTGTCAGGGGCGCGGCGGTCTTAACGTTACGATTGGATGAGTATTTGATACGGGGCAGGATAGTGTATTTGACACGCCGATTTGGCCATTTGACATACGTCGTAGTAGGAAGCCTTGGGTCAAGGTAATTCTAAATTCATGAGAGACTTTTACGAACTTTAGTAGTTTTATACCGAGATAAATAGATGTATCAGCCAAGTATCTTTAGGAATGGGACATTTTTTTTTACACAGGTCTGACGTGGCTATAAAGGTGTACCAAACTGTTCACTTGGTGTACTAAGCATACAGTCCCTAGGTTTAAATGCAATATACTTCATAGAAGTAGTGTCTTTACACAAGATATCCCAAGACATCTAGTATATCTCTAACTAACTTTGCACAAGTATCTAATAAGTCTCTTTATATCTTGAAGCTAGACTCCTAGGTAAGACAAATAGCCCGTGTCTGAAATCTGTTCTTTTTAATTCCTAGGAACAACACGTATCGTGGTACATTCACATAAGATTACCGTCATGGCAAAGAAACACAAAGTACATGTTGTTCATCAACTCCTGAAATAATAGCAACTTGACACGAATATCGTCCATCGAGCCATTCCGTAATCCGTTCCGTGCAAATAAAGGCGTAAGAGATGGGGCTGAACAATCGAGCCAAGCATCCTGCTGCTGCAACCAAACCCCTTGTTTCCATGGCCATCAAGACCAGCCTTGGCATGATAGTGGCCATTCATTCATCCCTCGAATACGTTCCTAATCTCAAAATCCCAAATTCCTGTCAACTCCAGTACCAGATCGTGGCAAATCCAGGCTCGTGAGCCTGATTCCTCCGTGTTTCCCGTCTTGCATGATCCGGGATGGGGTAGTGTCAATCTGTCGAGTATCTGCCTTTTACAGCGTGGGAGCCGTAGCAATGAGCGCTGACATGACTGCGACACCGCCCAAAGCTGCGTAGCCAAACACCTCAGCAACACGACGAAGACGTTTAGTTGGTGGAGGTGCGGTTGTTGTCGAAGCCGCGGCACGGGCTGCGGCACGAGCAGCTTTGTTCGCTCGAGACTTGGAATTGACTCGGCTGTCGAGTCGTTCACGGTGCAGTCGGCGAGTGCTATGGCTTTCAAGACGCTCCTCCTCAGGGGTAAGCTGGGAAATGTCTTCGGCCTTTCTCTTTGCCAACTGAGGAGTCTCTGGCAAATCGGGTGTAGTGGTGTCCATCGACTCAGGCTCAACAGGCTTAGTATCGAGAGGAGTGTCATGGCTAGAAGGCTCGACCGGGTCACTGGTATCCATGGTTTTCTTGGTAGGTTCAGGATGTGCCTCGCTGGTCTGCGTGGAGGCCTTGGTAGCATCGGCAGCCATCTTGCTCATTTCAAACTGATAGGCAGATGTTTCGTCCAGTGCGGGCTCTGTCGCGGGAAACGGCGCTTCACTCTCTTGAGGAGGTGTGTTCAGGAACTCAGCACCCGACGTGGCCAGATCAGAACCGGCCATTTGAGTAACTGGGCTGGTGAGCGCCAGAGTCGGTACATCTGTTTGCTTGGAGGGCTGTGAATCAACAACATGCGAGGTTGCTTGGGATTCAGGCCAGAAGGTTGCTTCCTGTTCAGGCACAGGCTCGGCAAGCAAAAAGCGTTGCACCTTTGGTTGATTCGACAACACCAGCCGAGCCTTTGGCAAGGCTTGGCTCCTGGGCTGCGGGCAAGATACAAGAGCATTTGCTTTATTCTCGGCTCGAGCTGCAAAATAATCATACTTTCCTGTCCTTTCGCCCATGATCTCGGCAGGGGTCCTGAGTTCATGATTCTGTGACGCGTGATATCGACTCAGAGTCATAGCTTCAGAGATTGAAGGTAATGTCAGGGGTGTCTGCGACATGGTTGATGCAGGAATAACGAATGTTTCAATTGGCGGGAGCTCCTTGTTCAACAGGTAGTCAACCGCGCCCACCTGGGCACTGCTCTTTCCGAGGTATGTTTGCTGGAGTGATCCAGGATCCAGGGAGTCGACAGAGACTGCCTGCGACTCGCCCGTAACATCATTGACAATAGGAGTATGGGCATCCATGCCAGTTTCGTCGGCTGCAGGAAGATCCGCCAGAATACCTTGGTTGGTCGGGTCGACTGGATCATCCAGGAGATCATGGTCATCTAGGAAAAGGTCAACTCTAATGACAGAATATTGTCGCTGGTGTTCCATACACTCGTTTTCCTCAAACTCGTCATGCTCTTCAAAATCCTCCTCATCCACGTCTATTGCTCCTTCGTCATCATCGTAGTTGAGTGCGATGGGTGAAGGCAAATAGTCGACACTCTCATCATCCGACACTTCTCCGTGGGAGTTTTCCGTATCCATATCCGTTGACTGTGACAGGTTGATTTCGTCGTCGTCGTCCTCCAAGTCAGAGAACGACCAGTCGCCCTCAGGAGAGTTGCGGATTTGCTCGTCAGGGGCCCGCATTTTAAAGGTAGCAGCGCCCGTGTCCATCGCGTCCTTCAATGTAGAAGGGAATGGAGGCATGGGTTCGGCCGTGTTGTCTACATCATCTCTCACACTTGAGAGTGGGTATTGATCGTTGGTGGTCAGATCGATGGGCGACCGGCTGGGCGAAGAGGGAGGGAAAGCGGCGGGGCAGATTTTCATGGCGTGCAAGATCTCGTAGCTGTTGCGAACTTGATCATCATCGTCGCTGCTAGAATCTTCCACGTCGGTATCGTCGGGTACACGAAAGACCTTAGGGCGGTTGTCGGGGCTAGGTCTTTACTTAGCTGCTGGAAGAGCAAGACAAGGATGAAGCTTACCTGATGGTTCCAAACTTGAGACGGGCGTCAAGGTTACAAGGTGGGTAACGATCCATGCCTCTGTCAATGGGGATGCCAAATTTCAATCTGTCGCCGGTGGTCAAGATAGAAGAAGCGTTACGAACAAGGCGCTGGTTGTTTTTAAATGTCCCGTGGAGAGAGCCGGTGTCCTTGATATAGACTTTCTGGAGAGACACATCAGCAGGATAAAAGGGAAAGTTCTAAGATGTCAAAAGCTTACCTGCTTTTCAACATCAAGCTCGAATCGTGCATGCGTGCGAGACATGACTGCCGAGTCAAACCAGGCATTGCTTTTGGCAGCTTCAAAAGACGAGTTTCGCTTGCTCGTACGTCCGATTTCCATAACAGGTTTCTCTTTGGTGAGAAAGAATCGACGATCAGGAAAGGCAAAGTCCGAAGGGGGGTTAACACTCGAGAGCGTCACCAGCACTGTCAGAGGTTAGTTAGCTGGCGATGGTTTCCCGTCTGGGGTTTAGGCTTCAAACCCACCTTCATCGCGATACTGGGGTACTGCCATTTTGACGAGCTTGCATGTACCGACGAAGCTCTAACAAGAACTCCCTTGGTCGAGGTGCCCGATCAAGGTGAGGGGTGTATGGCGGTGCAGGCGTCTCACATACACCCGCCTAAGGGCCACGGCAAGCGACGTCAGCGGGGCCGGCACGTTGATGGAGTGCAGGGGAGAGTTTACGGGGAGAGTGAGGGCGAATGCGATGCTCCAGATGGTGATGAAGAAGCGAGAAAGTGGACGAGAAGAAGTGGATGAGAGAGAAGAAGAGAGAAGAGGATAAAGAGAGAAGCCCAAGGTAGATGAATGCAAGCGTTGGACGAGGGGATGGTGACCCGTGAGGTGCTGGGAAGCCCGGAAGGTGAATGCGAGGTGGGGCAAGAGAGTGAAGTCGCTGCCGTATCAGGCAGACAGGTGACAGCCCGCAGGCAGCGATAAGCCGCTTATCGGAGCTCGGCGGGGGTTAAAGCCGTTGGTGGGGGACCCTCGCCGTTGGGATAGAACACTTGGATACCTGTCCAGCCGGGGCAACTGCAGTCTAAGGGGGTCTATTATGTTTTGTTTTTGAACCAAGTAACTGCTTAGGGAGCTGGACCTCTTTGATCAAGGGAATTTCTCACTGCTATCTGTTGAGCGAACAAAGAAGGGTGGCTAGAGTTGAAAGCATCTAACACGGAGGTACCTTAAGTTGATGTAGTTTCAGGGTCTAAAGTGGAAGCCAACCTTGTGGGCGTTTAGCTTGGTACCTGGGGCCGCACTGTACGCTACTACCGAGACACCCCGGGCCTCGACCTGCATCCCTGCAACTCCCTCATAGCTTATCGACGACCTGTCCATAATCTCAAGCTCATCATCTTTGTTAAATATTTGGCTGATAATAGTAATGATGTATTGGAAAATTGTTATAAAATCCAAGGCTGGTTTTGCAGCCTGTTCGGTGAGATAAGCAGCCAGTCTGCTTGAGGTTTAAGATCGGACCGACGGCGGATGGCTAGCGATGATGGATAGATCATGGTTGAACGGATGGGTGAATCAAGGAGGATGAGGGGGGGTAGCTGTCAGGCAAACTAACTCGAAAATGGCAAGAATCCAATGGTACGTATTGCACAACTAGCAGCCCTTTCAAGACATCCACGGCATCCATTCAGATCATGTCCACCTGATGCTCGGCTGTTATCTGAAGTGGGCTCTCCATCCCGCGCCGCGCCACCTCGACTTCTTGGGTCGCCTATTGACCCAGGCATGCGAGGGCGCCTGGGTTGAGCTGGTTCGCAACTAGGACCGAGGCTCCAGCCGAGCTACGTTTCAACCACTCTTTGCGTAATGCGAGGGGAAATGCTGAATCATGTCAGCCCTGGGCGTCGTGACTCCTAGCGGGGTTGCACTTTGAAACGGAATCTGGAACTGTGCAATGAGAAGGATTTGTCAGGAAGCGTGTGAGCCAGGTGGAATCCATCCTCTTCACAGCTACTGGGAGCTAAATAAAGACATGGACCCAAGGCAAATAACTGTAAGCATCCGTGCCGAGTCCGTGAAACACAACCAGCAAGCATCGTATTCACCTTTTGTCGCAAGCCCCTTACCTGTCCATACCCTTGCTTCTGTGAGCTCTCAGTGCTCATTGGAAGTTCTGGCGAACATTATTCGTCGGGCTACTAAGCAGGGGCGCACCGACCAGCAAGTTTTCCTGTGCCAGCTCATCCAGCCTGAAAAGTGTCTTGATTTCACGCCCCGAGAGACTTGCCAGATCCATCCTGTCTGCTGACCATCGAGCGGAGCGGCGCCCGCTGCCTAATGACCCAACAGACAGCCTGGATAAAGACACAGGTGCATCGACTGGCTAACAGATCATCATTTGCTTTCTGCTCACGCTGGTAATCTGGTTAGCATTTTCACCCTGAAGAAGAGCCTCAGCTCCCTCAATCCTGTTCTTGCTGAGCTCTGCTTCTGCTACTATCTGGGAGAGTTGATTATTCACCAACTCTAATTAATTAGCCCAACGACCTGCAGTCGTATTGCACCATCACCAATCGTCTTCACTACCTTGGGCTGCTCGTGATATGTCTCGTAACCTAGGACATTTGCAAGCAACAAGAGACAGTTACAAGAAGACGCGCTCATGTTAATCAGCAAGGGACCAGGCGCGTTAAGTGATCATCGATGACGCCGACCAAGACAAGGGTCACTTGGAAGCACCTGTTTAGGAGGTGGAGAAGCGGGCAGGTGGGACGAAACAGCGGGAACAGACGGGGGACCGTTCTTAGCGGTTCCCTGTCCCTTTTGCTGGGGACATCCACCAAATGCTGTCATGCCACTTCGTGCCCAGGTTAAATAATTAATCAAGAGACTGATAGCATGATCAGGAAGCCTTACAACGAGGTGAATACTAGAGACGGAGATATCGCCAAGTCCGAGACTCGCCTTTACTATCTCTAGTTAACCCCGTATCTAGAAGACTCTATACTCTGATCTAATAAGCGAGCCGCTGACTCCCTTTTACAATCCTGGCCCGTCTACAGCCCTGGAGAGCTTCACTTGCGCTCGCCACTAAAGCCCAGGAATTTCTCAGCGCATGATCTCCACTGGCTCGCTCTTGCCCCGTCCCTCCCCTGACCCCTGTCTCATCCTGCTGGTGCCCGTGCCCCTTCCTTGTGCACCAGGCACGTAGGTATCCACAGGGCAGCTCACGTTCCTTTGCCACGCCACAACCCAGTTCTTCCTTTGATTTAAGAAATATTCATCTCCGTCCGCTTCCTCTCCTTCCTTTCCGTCGCTTTTCTTGCTTCAACCATTTCAAGGTGCACCCCCTTGCTAAACACCCATCTCCGAAACTCTCTCGACGCACGCTTCTCCCATCTATCTCCCTCATGGACTTTATGCCTTACAACGCCTATAAAAACATCCAAGCCTCCGCATATTGCTCCCATCTCAGCCGACCCAGACCAAAAAGCATACCAGAGTGACAAAGCCTGTCTTGTTCTTTGCCCGACGAGGAATCCTTGCCGCACAACCTCGACCTTGCTTCATCACCACTAGAATCGCTCACGCGTAAGCTACGATTTTAGCAAGTGTTCCTCGTCAATCTACATTGAATCACATACACGACTCTCGCCAATCTACCCGACAATCCACCCTGGGCGCCTTGGTAAAGTAACCTAACAAGCACTCACGAAACCCGCCGAGACACGATGAACCACGCCAGAGTCAAGGCCCTCAAGGGCGACGGCAAGACCGTCTCGAAAAAAGCCATCAAGTCGGGTCGCGCTTCTGCTAGCCTGACCCCTCGAGGCTCTCCTTTCGCCTCCCTCCTGACGTCACCGGCACATTCCACGGCCCCAAGCAGGGCCGCCTCTGACAACAGCGAAGAAGACTGGGATTTTGACGATACTCTCAGCACGCAGTCAGGGAGCTCTCTAGTCGAAACCAACGAAGATGGCACCAGCTCCTTTGACGCCAAGCAGTTCATCGACGAGCTTCAAGACCGCAAGCGCAACAATAACGATGTGCGGATTCAGCTATTAGAACTGTACATCAAGGTTCTACGGACTCGTTACACTCCATCCACACACGAGTGGCTTGACGAGTCCGCCAATTCCCTTGCGGAGCTTTTCCTTCGTGGTGCCAACCGTGGTCTGGAGGCTCGTGAGCGCTTGCTTTACCTACAGGCTTACATCCTGACCCTGAGCACTTCCGAGGAGGCCAACATTTACGAGCACGCCGAAACAACTCTGAAGCAGATTGTAGCGGATGACGATGACGAGGAGTGCAAGGCATTCGGTATTTATGCTTTGTGCTTTACCATTCTCTACGGTGGTGGCGGCGAAAACGAAGCTCTCGAGTTCCTCGATTACCTGAACAAGATTGTGGAGTCGGACGGCGACAACGTCGACGCCTATGATAGCGGCTTCATTGTTGCAGCTGCTTTGCGAGGATGGGCATTTGTTGCCAGCCACGTCGACGACTTCTCATATGCTGCCCTCATGGCTTTGGATGGGTTCTACGAGCAACTGGACAGCATAGACGTTGCTGTGCAGTCCAACGCCGCAGCCTGTATCGCCCTCATGTTTGAAGCATCGCGAACCCAGGAGGAGGAGACTGGAGAAGGGTGGGAGCTGCCGGTGAACCCGGAAAAGCTTACGGGCCGCATGAGTGAGCTCGCAAAACAGAGCTCAAAGTCCGTTTCGAAGAAGGATCGTCGCGACCTCCGCGACAACCTCGTCAGCGCCATCACTTCGCTCGAAAAGGGCGTCGGTCCTGGCTACTCGTCCGCTGGCTATACACCCCAAAAGGGCGATCGGCGTCCCACCACAAAGGCCAACGAGGATGGTGTTATCGAATTCGGATATCGCCACAAGCTTCGCATTGGAAACTTTGTTGCCGTGATCGATTCATGGTCGCTCTCGTCCCGAATCAACATGATGAAGCTCATATTTGGGGGTCAGCTGCAAAGGCACATCTTTGACAACCCTGTCGTCTCCGAGTGCCTCAGCGACGCCGACTTTAGCGATCAGGGCCCTGCTCCCAAGAAGAGGTGAGCCGCAGCGAGCGGCACACAGTTTTGGACCGACTTTTACCTTGGAGTTTAGTTCTTTTCATCCCATAGCCGCCTGTCTAAGACATAGAGGCTTGAATAGTTGCTATTTTAGACAACCTTTTTCTTTATCTTGATGCATCGATTTGATCCAGCTTTACTTCCCAGCTTTACTTCCCAGCTTTACTTCCCAGCTTAATCACCTTTAGAGGTCTAGGAATCTTTATGTAAACATTTTTCTAGTTTACTAGATTTTGCTTTAGTTACCTAAGATTTGTCGATATTCTTATTTATGCTGAGAGGGCGAATGCTATTCTACCTACCTTCCTAGTGTTTATCTTGACCCTGAGGCCGGCAGTTGCATCCAGAGTCTAAGCCACAGCCACCAAACTCCAAATGCCCACTGTGCCTCACACCCTAGCCACACACCGTACAATTAGTTCCAAGGCCACGATCGCAGGCAGGCAGGCATCGACGATTCCTCCTCCGTTTTCCACACAACAGTTGAACACGGTCGCTTCACCTCTTCCACGACGAGCGCCGCTCCGCTACTCATTACCATGACACGAGTCTTTGTCTACACTTCGGCCCTGGTGGCCTTTGTGGCCGGTACGTTTCTCTCGACTCTCCAGCCACAGCCAGACCGGCGCTCTCGATGACGTCGTTTTGGTCTTGGGTGGGCTCGTGCCTTGTCTGGAGGAGCACCACGACTAACATGGGACAGCGACGGTCATGATCGTGACCTCGATATGGCTGCCCAACTGGGTGACCTACTCGGTCACAACGGCTACCGGCGAGACTGTCGAGAAGCATATCGGTCTACACAAGAGCTGTTCGTCTCTAGACGACCCGTACTGTCGAGACTTCCCCCCCAAGGAGCTGTGCGAGGGAGAGCGCTACTTCTGCTCCATGTGGAGGACCGTTGGCTTCATGGCTTCATTCGCTACCCTTTTGTGCCTGGGAAGTCTGGTCAGTTTCTGTGTCATCATTACCGGCGGCAAGTACAAGCGGGAGACCGGATGGCCTTTTGTAGGGGCCATGTTGACATTGGTCGCCGTGGTCGAATTCGTCACCATCTCCATCGTGGTAAGTGTATATACTATCGGCTTACAAAGAGGAAGGCTAATCGTAGCACAGGCGTACCTATACGATCATGATGACCAGTTTACCATCCCCGGCTGGAACCTCGATGCTTCCTTCTATATGAGCACCGTCAGCGCCGTCATTTGTCTTTTGAGTGCTGCTGGCCTGGTCCTCTCGGCGTATCTGCTCCCTCCCGAAGAGGGCTATGATTTCTTGGAAGATCCGCTCGATGCTTGAGAGCACATCAAGCCTCGGTCAATGTCTTTTCGGATTTTCGACACATCATTTTCTTTTTGGGGGCATCTTAATCAGGGGACTTGGCGTTTTGTTTACTCTGTTGGAGTCAAGTACGTAGAGTAATTCCCACAGCTGTCACGGTGGCGACTCTGGTAGTCTACACGGAATCACTACTGGGGGTTTATGGGCCGATAGATATATACACGAGATAACATATACATTCTATTAATCGATGCATACTCTCCAGAGGTGAACTAAGAGTCCAATTTCGCAGCCACTAATTGGGGGCCTAAGTTATTGCGAACCTCTCTAGATTTAATGCGAAAGTGTGCTGAGTTTGCCATGCAATATTTCTATATTGAGGTTGAAACTTGTCGTCAGATTAATCCCATGATTGCCATTTTGATTGCTCCATCCAAGCATGAGGAGGCATCCGAGGCGATGATGTAGGCGGGGCATATGCAGCTCCCCCACCTTCCTTCCATGTATCACTCACTTATCAACTTCAACTCATGCATGTCTCAACCTCGGCCTTTCACTCCAGCAGACTCCACAACTACAGTCGCAGAATCATCATTCACGTCTCGTATAGCCTCAGCAAGAAATCAACAAAAACAAGTCATGGCCGCCGAATCCACGCCAGGCCTCTCCTCGGCGCAGCTCGATGCCTTCAACAACGACGGCTACCTCATCATCCCCGGCGCTCTCTCCAGCTCGACCGTCTCATCTCTCCTAGACGAGACCCATCGTCTCCTCGACACCTTCTCCCTGGAAGACCACCCCCTCACGCGCTTCTCAACGGGCGAGAAGCGCGATCATGTGGGCGACGACTACTTCCTGACCTCGGGCGACAAGGTTCGCTTCTTTTTTGAGGAGGACGCCTTTGACGATGACGGCAACCTCGTCAAGCCCAAGGCCCGCGCGGTCAACAAGATCGGCCACTACCTGCACGCCCTATCCCCGCCGTTTGCGCGTCTGCTCGACCACGACGCTGGCAAGGTCAGCCCGCCCGCTGTCGCGCGCAGCCTTGGCTTCGAGGACCCGCGGTGTCTCCAGAGCATGATCATCTGCAAGCAGCCCGAGATAGGAGGCGCGGTGCCTCCACACCAGGACTCGACCTTCCTCTACACCAAGACGCCGTCGGCAGTCGGCTTCTGGTATGCGCTTGAGGATGCGACGCTCGAGAATGGGTGTCTGAGTTTCCTACCTGGATCGCATCGCTGGGCGCCTATCGAGAAGAGGCTGGTACGGAAGGAGGGTGGTGTCGGCACTGATATGGTGGACAACGACGGACCGCGGTTCCCGGCGGACGAGGGCTATGGAGGTACGGCCCCCGAAGCGAAGGGTGAGTATGTCCCTGGGGAGGTCAAGGCTGGCGATCTGGTTCTTATCCATGGGAACTTGTTGCACAAGAGTGAGAAGAACACGAGCCACAAGGGGAGGATCATCTACACGTTTCACATCATCGAGGGGCATGACAAAGACTACGATGAGAGGAACTGGCTCCAACCCCCTAATGAGGGTTTTACAAAATTGTACGCCTAGGTTGAATACAAGAAGTGCCAGATGCGTTGTGTGTATGTGCCAGGGATATTGATGAAACTTGCTCGTCAGAGCATCCATCTCCTTTCACCTCATACCAATGAAATAAGCCAGTAGACAAGCAGAGTGACAAACAGGTTCCGCGGGTATCAAACATGGAACTGGCATCCGAGCATACATTTTACAGTCTATTCAATCTCACCACCCCGATACTCATCTTGCATCATCGCATCATGCCCCGCCGGGTATCATATACTTTTCACTCGTCATCCGAGTCTTCATCGCTAGAGTCATCATTGGAGCTGGCATCATCAGACGATGACGATGAGCTGCTCGAGTCTTCTTCGCCAGGGCCTCGGTACGACTGGGCCGGGCCCGCGTCCTCCTCGCCGGATGAAGACGACGAGCTTCCGCTGCTGCTCGTGTCTGAGCCGCTGTCTGAGCCGTCGTCCGAGTCGGAATCTGAGCTGCTGGAGTCGCTGTCGTCCACGTTGGTCCGCAGCTTGCGCCGACGCTTTCCGGTACCGTCGTTGAGCTTTACACGCTTCTCGGCATCAGTGGTCGTCGTGGTGTTGTTGTTGTTGTTGTCGCTTGTGGTGATGGTCCGAGACGACGTCGTGCTCGTTTCGGTGTCGTCGCTGTCGGACAGTTGGTCGAGCACCAGCTCAGCTCTCATGCGCTTGACGAGCCGCCGGATGATAATGTCATCGTCGTCCGAATCTGAGAGGTAGTCCACCTCGGTGAAGCCCTTCCGCTTTGACCCCGCTGGCTGACTCTGCAAATACTTGGTAAGTACTGTCTCGTACCGTTGCTGTGCAGCCTCGAGGTCCTTGGTCCCCTCGGGAAACGCCTTTGGTCCCTCTGACTGGTCCTGGTCCCTGGTCTCCCGAGCAGATTCAAGCAGACGCATCTTGACAAAGCCCTTCAAGTCTTGGATGTAGTCGTAAAAGGCCTCGATGTTGGAGGCGGGGATTCCGTCGGCATCGAAAACGTGCTTGATGAGGTTGGACTGGTGGTTCTTGTTGAACTTCCAGCTGCCGCGGGCCGTCTTCCAGAGTATCAAGTACTCGAGGGCAGGCTTGAGGTCTGTGGGCACCTGAGGCTTGGGCTTCTTGGCGGGGCCCTTGCTCTTGGCCTTGCTCTGTTTGGCAGCCTTTGTCGGGGCCTTGAAGTGTCCAGATGGTGAATCGGCAAAGGAGACGGACTTCTGCCTCTTCAGTTGACCATTCCAACCTGCCGTGGTCTCATCCTGCCGTGGTCGCTTAGCAACGTAAGAGGAATTTGAAGACTGCGGGGCGTCGAATTTTCTCTTTGTGGCCGACTGGGCGGTGCTGCTTGGGTGCCCAAAGCTCTGGTGGCCAGTTGCGGGCTCGGATGCATCAGATGGCTGCTTGAGCTTCAGGCCCAATCTCTTCCACGCTGGTACTTGCTGCGCTGGCGCGCTCCCTGTGGACGAAGACATTGTTGTGTGGGAGAGGGCGTATCTGAGGAGCAAGGGAAGACGAGTGTGGTAGACTGAGGAGATGGGGATGCGCGGTGTCGAGACTCGAGCTCTGTCCTCTCAATTTCCCGTCTTGTTCTTCCGCTTGTTCGTCTGTTGCGGTTGCTGGGGTCCTGAATTTTTCTTCTGGCTGCTGCTGGGCGGTGGACTCTTTTGTTGACTCTGAGCCTGTGGGAGCCAATAGCAGCTGCGCAAGACACGGAAGAGGACTGGAGAGATTTCCAATGGCTGCAACTCCCTTTAGCGTAGTGCCAGGTCGATATGCAGTGTCGTGTTGTTGCGGGCCGGATTTCTTTCGATGCTGGCTGCAACTTTTTCTGAATGGACCTAGAGAATAATCGTGAGTGGAGCCGGAATGATGCCGCCCGTGGAGTGATATCGATAAGGGAGTGTGGGGAGCTGGGGAGACATAATTATAGAGAGGGACCCTCAGGCTTGACCTTGTATTTTGGTACAATGGAGTGCTCTGATCAGCCATTCAAGGGCTCATGGGATAGCTTAAAAACTTTTTTGAATTATTATTTGTTTTCTTAACTATGTTGAGTTGTTGATCTGAGCGTGGACATGGGCTTATGGTTTGGAATCTCATGCTCAGTTATTTTTGACCCTCCTAGAATGTCTGCCTTAGGATTAAGTAAGCCTGGCGAGGCATCAACTCAGCCTTCCCATTGAGCTTCCGCTGCCTCGTGTGTTCTAGGCAAGCTCCTGCTAACGCGTCGACTATCCCAGCCAGCAACAGCTCCCTTCAACCACCTCACCACCAACTTTCGATCTGCATCTCTTCACCCGGCACCGATAGAGCTTTTCTTGAGCTTTAGCCGCTACACTTCCCCGACACTGAACTTTACAACCCTCCAAATCCTCCACAATGTCGGGTATGTCAAACTATCGATAATAGTCCACACCATCAAGCCTAAGCTAACATATTACTGCACAGCCGGCGCATACGACCGACACATTACCATCTTTGCCGACAATGGACGGCTGTACCAAGTTGGTATGCGAATCTCCCCGACCGCTTCCGAGCACGATCGACCCCACGATATCCCCTTGCCTATGACGTTGACGAGCAACTGGTATCACAATACTGACATGCTGCTGTAAACAGAGTACGCCTTCAAGGCGATCACAGCAGCCAACATCATGTCTGTTGGTGTGAGAGGCAAGGACTGCGCTGTTGTCCTGTCTCAGAAGAAGGTCCCGGTATGCTTGGGAAGCGTTTCAAGGATATATCGTCGTGAGCTGACCCAGACAACAGGACAAGCTTATCGACCCTGCTTCCGTCACCCACATCTTCCAGATCTCTCCCTCGGTCGGTTGCGTCATCACAGGGTCCATCGCGGATGCCCGAGCTTTCGCCCAAAGAGCTCAGGGCGAAGCCGCCGAGTTCCGATACAAGTACGGTTACGAGATGCCAGCTGATGCTCTGGCCAAGCGTCTGGCCAACATCAGCCAGGTCTACACCCAGCGAGTAAGCGGTATTCAGCTTTCAGAGCAGTGGCCAATCATATGCTGACATCATCCCCAGGCTTACATGCGACCGTACGGCGTTGCGACCACACTGATTTCGCTCGATTCGGAATACGGCCCCCAGCTGTTCAAGTGTGATCCCGCCGGATACTACATCGGCTACAAGGGCACCGCGGCAGGTCCGAAGCAGCAGGAGGCGCTGAACCACCTCGAGAAGAAGCTCCGCAACAAGGATCACGCCGAGGGCTCCTGGGAGGAAGTGGTTGAGCTGGCCATTACGACACTGAGCACGGTCCTGAGCATGGATTTCAAGAAGGGCGAGATCGAGATTGGCATCGTGGGCGGTCCTCGAGCCGATGGCGAGGAGGGAACCAACCCAGGCTTCAGAACATTGACCGAGGAGGAGATTGATGACCGGTTACAAGCTATCGCGGAGAAGGACTGAGCGGGTGGAGAGAATGATATGGATCAAGGAGGAGCAAGTGCCGGCTGTGGATGAGGTCGGTGTGCTTGGCCCGAGATGAATGGCAGCTTGATTTACTGGCTGCAGTAGGGACGACTGCTCCGAGAACGTGGGCCATGCAGGGAGATGCCATGGCCGTGGGTCCTCGTTCAATGTGTCACTAGCCTTCCTAACCATGTGCAATAGACTCTGATGAGATATTTTGGGCGACAGACAACTGGCGCGCCTGATAGCCCAATAGTGGATGAGTATGCCTTGCGCTAAGTGCCAACAGCCCGAGACCATGGCACCAGGACGGCCCCCGAGTCGCCGGGTGGGTCTAGGCGTTAGTGGATGGCTGGCGTCGATTCTGCACTGCAGATGTCGTGAGGTGAAGGAGGCTTGAGAGCAGCATCTGAGGGCAATTCCAGTCGATCGGGTCTGAATGCAGGGGTCCCTGTCACGGCTCAGGGGCTGGGAGTGCCCTTGGACGTCGCTGGCTGACTCCGGTAAGCGCCGATTTGAACCTCCGAGGGGCGCTGATAGGATGTGAATCGCGTCCAATTCAAGAGAAGATGCGTAGACGGGAGCGGGAGCGGGAGCCAGGGAGAAGGATCCGTGCTTTGTGAGGACACGGAGTCGGCCGTTGAGAAGGCGAACGGTAGAGAGGCCATGCACACAAGAGACGGCTAGTACGAGATAACTCGAGCGGCCTTGAACGGTGCCTGAACAGAATACACGGCGTTGACGTCACAGTTGGACGCCGAAAATACCAGAGTAGTATTCGCCCTCTTATCATAAATTATAGAAAATAGTAGCTAATTTTAGATAATTTAGGTAAATTCCAGTAAATTAGAGTCTAGCATTCACCAAGAGGTTCTTTTGGATGAGGCCGGAAGGAGGTTAAGCTGGATGAAAACGAGGTTGAGCTAGATGAGATAGCAGGGAACCAGATGTTTCTTATCCAGACCAAATACAAGGTCGGATACAATAGCCTGGTTGTAATGCATGAATGAACCTGGCCGAGCTGGACGATGGGTAAGCAATGGAGAAAGGCTGCCTCGATAGAGTCGGCCTGGGTTGGTTTGGTCTGTTTCTGGTGAGAGTATGCCTTGGACTTTTCTGGGGCTTGCATAAGCTCAAGGGTGCCAAGACAACCTACTTGAACTGGGAACCACACGTTGGCAGCAAGGTTTCCAATTGACTCTTGGATCAGCAACAGAGACAACAAGATCATGATGATGGTATCTCGACTGTTGATCTCGGCGACACCGTGATTGACTCAGCCTTCCGTCTTGTTACCGCTTATCATCATACTCTTTTCTTCTTCTTTCCTTTTCTCTCTACGGAAGCCCTCAGTGTCAGGAGGGTCTACTCTGTAGGGTTACATTCCCTCTTCCTGGCTTTCAGTCGGCCTCTTGCCCATGGGCTTTACCAGATCTAGCGATCTGACCACCGCTGGCCAATCACGGACCTTGCATCTCTTGCAAACTGCTCCTCTTCAGCTCGCCCCAAACCGTCGCCCTAGACAGCATCCGCGCGCCTATTGGTCCCACCGCTCCGACTATCCCGCAATAGAGCTCCAGGGCCTTGCCTAATCGGGCGCGACTAGTGGTGGCTCGACGTAGCTGAGCCGGCGCCACTATCCACTCAACATCCACCGCCGGGCTACCGACTACTACGTACAGAGAGAGGGAGAAAAGGAACAGATTCGTGTCGATACTTGGCCTGTCTGGCATCTGTGCCTGTGAGGCCATGTACACCATCAGCCAAGTCTGGCCAGCGGAGCCATTGACGGCTCCCCCCTGCAGTGCCCAAGCTTTGCCGCGCATTGGCAGATGGCACACAGCCCTCTGCTTTGCTTTGCTTGGTCAACACGGTTGAGACGTTTGAGACGTCAACTATAACCCGCAGAGAATCGACGGCATTCGATTCGCAAACCGCTGGGTCCACCGGCGTCTGGGCGTCTCTGCACCCTACGGCCACTCCCAGGGCCTAGGGACGTGGGTGACACGAGGCTCCGTCGCCTAGGGCCAAGGAGAAGCCTCCTAGACGCCGCAGAACTCTCCCCGGACAGGCAACCCTATCGCGGGAAGAGGACCGTGTGGCTGCCCCTGCGTACATGCCATTGACCCATCCACGATCCATCCTCTCCTCTCCTCGCCTGCCCACCCATGACACATGACGTGCCATCCTGCGCCAGGGGGGATAGGGCTGAGGGCAAGGCTACGGCCGTCGGTTCGATCAACATGGGTTTTGCCACAGCTCGTCTAGGATCGTCAGCATTTTGAGCTTGGAAAGGGTCCTCCCGGGTGGATGCTGACCTGGACGCTCTCACTGGTGGCCCGGCGGCCCCAACGCTTCTGTCGCGAAAGGCTGGCTCTTGTCTCTCCTTACCCCCTCTGGTAGCAATTGCCGGGCCTCTCATGTGTGCCAGGCCGCGGCTAAGGAGGGGGTGGTGCTGTTCTCCCTAGTAGCCGTTCGCTCCCGTTGGTGGGGGTGCGAAGAGCATGGCGTTGGCAGGTCTCTAGTAGATGGAGACTTTTCCCGAGCATAGGCTTGGGGCTCTTGTCTCGATCTGTGCTCTTCCTCGAGGGGACACTGGGAGGCCTTCGACAATCATCACGATATACAAAAAGGATGCCCGAGTCAGCATACAGATCGTGTCGTGACTTGTCAAGTCAAGCATTGAAGAACAGGCTTCTCTCAATTGTCAAGAGCGATCAACGTGCCAGAGTCTCTGTAATATTTTATTGCCCATTTTCTTCTTATCCGTCTCCGACTTTGACCAGCTTTCACTTTCTTCGACGAAAAATCACGACTTATACCATCGCTATCTCTCCCCCTTCCCTCGCCTCGGCTCTTGGTCGGTTCGTTTTAAAACACCTCGGCCTTGTTTATACATTCCACACCTCTAAGAAGCAATGGACGGATGTACGTTGTATCTGGCATCTTGGCGGCTCTCCTGAGGGTGCCATTGGCTCTTCAGGTGCAGCCTTGCATCGCTGCCCCCCTCCCACCAGACATCCAACTCCGGAAGCGCTGACACGTAAACCCCTTGTCTCTCTACAGTGAACGACTATCGCACAGCACGGGTTGCTGATGTTCTTTCCGACTTCCGAACGCTGCAGTACTACATTACTGCGGCGCCTATCGACCCCGAGGACACTTCAGAGTACTACACCGAGGGATGGGCCGCTCTCCGCCAGTGTGCGCTGGACGGACAGCACATTCTGGAATGTGCGGCGGATACGAGCGTGCCCAATCCCCCTGGCGGCGAAGAGGAGCAGTTCAAGGCCCAGCTCAAGCAGTAAGTCTTCCTATCTAGACTCGTGGAGACTACGGAAGAGACGGAAAGGGGTAACAGTGACTGACAATGCCAACAGGGTTCTCTTGGACGCGTACGCAAGACGACACGAAGGCCAAAAGATCTATCTTCGACAAGCAGCGGCTCAGCGATGGGTCGAGTATCGACAACAGGTGCTGCAGGGCGGTTCACCATCTTCGAGAAACCAATCGCAACTCCGGGCATGCGATCGCCAACTCCGGGCGGTACGATCACTCCTTTCTCCGCTAGCTATTACCCATATCGATGGCATTGAAGCATTCCTTGAACCCCAGCTGACCCCCCGACGTAGGAACTGGCAGCAATCACCGACGAAGTGATCTACGCCGAGCTCAAGATCTCGGACGACACCATGGGCCGCTGGACGGCCGAAGATCCCAGCATCCGGAGCGTGCTACGCTGGCTCCGAGCACGCCGGTGAGCAGAGATGGGACAAAGGGGGGCTCGCTACCATCAGAAGATACCCCGGAAGCACAACACGACGAGACGAAGAAAAAGAACCCGTTCCGCAAACACGATCCGACTACTTTCTTTTCTCTTTCTATTCTTCTCAACGCATACGATCCTTAATGAAACCCACGGCCAAACATTTGCAAACCGGAGTTGGGAAATGGACGGGTTCCAGGGAAGACATTGGGGCAAAATACAAGCGAGGAATAACAGCTGGTGCTTTTGTGTGTTTATTTTTTTACGACTTGAGGGGATCAATCGTATGTCCCGGTCATAAACGGACGAGTTGGCATCGCACCTTGACCTGGGCATCATATCCAGATAGAAAGGCTTCTTCCTTCGATTTGATGGGGACTTGGGATGGAAGAAGATGGGGCTGGGCTCCATTTAATAAACTGCCAGGAGCAGAAATGAAGACTCAAAGATATCATACCCATTGGTTACATTGTTCCTTCTACGGTGAATGTGGTATTGTAATGTCTAGTAGCATCTTTGTGCTGCAATTTGTCACAGTCTTACAGATCCTATTATGCACCAAGCAATAACACGTTGAATGTGGAGTCACGCATCAACTTGACAAAAACGGTGGTGACCAATCCCAAGTGTCCAAGATGACATTAATGCATCATGTAAGGAACCGTCTATCCAAGATTTACATGTCAAGCCACTCTTCAACGCTTGCTCTGAACGCACAATGCAATGCCAACCAACATCAGACCCATACCAGCCCCAGTATCTAAAGAGGAGTTTAGAAATCAGCAAGACATGGATCGGGTTCACAGAACACTCACTTTTACTGATGACCTTGCCGTCAACATACCAATCGCCCAGAACGGTAAAGAGAAACGCCAGCGTGTTCACAATAGGAACCGTCAAGCTCAATTCTGAGGATTTCGTCATTAGCAGTTGACAACTCACAGTGGCGACATGTCATTGGACGGGCTAGACTATGTATCTGGGAGATCGACATGTCACAGCATCCCCTGACAGACAAGGACACGTACCGGCTTGCCCAATGAGCAGGAAGAACCACACGCTGCCCGTGAGGTTTAGGACCAGCGGAATGGCATACCGCGGGTTCCTCAACAGGTCCACGGCCGCAAAGAAGCCCCCGTAGATCTTGGACTTGAGCCAGCTGTCCCGGACGGCGGGGCTCTCGAGCACCGGATGCGCGGGAGGATTATGCGAGCGAGCGGCGCGGCGGATGAAGGGGGTAGTGAAGCCCCACGCGAGGCCGACGAGTACAAAGCTCAGAATGTAGTTGAAGACTGGAGGCTTGTCGTCTGTACCTGCGGACGTCATGGTGGTGAGAAGATCCCGGTCCAGACCACGGACAGGCAAGTCAAGGTTCAGTTTCTCGGTACGGGTGGATCAGAGGGAGTGAGAAGAGGCACAGAGAGAGAACGGGAGGCTCGTGCGTCTAGGAGGGCTGATCTGTCAGCCCTGTGAGGCCTGTGAGAGGATAAAGTCCGACGTGATGGATGTGTGGATGTTGATGGGAGGAGATGGCAGATGGGTTCTATTATTGGAGACGAGGCGCAGATAGTGGCTGGCGCGGCTGTGGAGCATAGCCTCAGCCTCAGGGGGCCCTTGGACGTTTTAGGGATGGATTCCCAGAGAGCTTCGACGCTAATTCCTGAGTGGTTCCAGCGCAGTACCTCCCCCACAAAGGAACAGCCGCGTGGTGTTTTAGCCGCATTCCCGCATCTGACAAGCGACCTCCCGTTATTAAACCAACTCCCCCCGGCAGAGAGACCGCCAGTCAAAGGTGGGCTCCGCAAATCCCAGGTGCTCGGTCTTACTATCCCTGCTCAGCTGGACATGGGCTTTAGAGTTCTGATGCGGCATCGTCTGCCGGCGTGAACACGACCCAGCTACAGCCCGTGGTTGGCCTCTCGAGCCTGGTGTTGAACTGGGGACAGCGAGGATCGGTAATTAGACGCATCGCCAAGAGCCGCGCATTAGTCGGCTCTGCAGGCTGATTCGTCCGTCCTGACGCGGAGACGCCGACGGTGTCTGAGTTGGATCGGCACGCTTCCGTCTCCGTTCTCATGAGGACTGTCATAAACACCAGCCAGCCATTTATTAGTGTCTTTGCTGCTGGTTTCTTCTAGGTTTCGGGTCAACATGCATATCCGTGATTAGACCGTGAGGGACGCCGATTGGCTCGTCGATTCTGAATCGCTGATGAAGCCCAACGACACAAAACCTTACCCTGGCATGATTGTCAACTCTTGTCTCTCGGCTTCCATTTTTCCTGGTGTTAGCTGCACATAGTCCGGCGATGCCGATAGTATTGTTCTCCGCATCATGACTTTTTCAGCTTCAGCTCATTTCCTATCGTGGAGTTGCTTACCCCCCTTCAACACTCGACGATGAAAAACACAAAACAACATAGGTAAACCCACGCACAGGCTTTTTGCCTTCTCCTCCCCCCAAGCTTCATTTCAGAGCAAGCAGGCTGTTGTTCTACTCCATACTTTCACGGGACTTCGCGCATCATTCGTGACGGCCCCCACCCGGCCTCAAGATGCGTATTGATGTCATGGAACGCGTTCCATGATTCATAGACCGGAATAGCCCGCCTCTTCCATTGCTTGCCTGCTTTTAGCTTCCCGCTACAGCTGCTGGATGCCTTTTCGCAGCAATCTGACACACGAGGCTGGCGATTGACGGCAAGGTACCGATTAATGCGTCATAACTCTGTGGTTGAGCACAAACGGCATAGGCACGCTGTTATGGACGACAACCACTGGAAAGACTAGACTAATGGCAGCGATCTCGTCTTAATGGTCTGATAGACCGCCATTAATCTTTCTGGAAGCTTGTCCTCGTCGTCTATCTGGGAGCTCGTGTGCTCATCGTTGATCTGCAAGGGGAGCCTCAAACGAAATGCTTAGATGCAGCCTGGGATCGGATCTAGCATTAGATCGCACCAGTCAGCCTTCCTTTCAACCCTATCCCTTTCAACGACCCGATCGGGGGTTTCCTGATGTGTACTAGCAAGTCATCAGAATACTTTGGCAGTGGTCAACCCCAAGGCAACATTGGGAGAACCCTAGTAGAAGTCTTACCCCAGACCAGCCCACACGTCACCACTCATAGAGCCCGTGCCCATCTACACAGTGATCAGAGCAAAGCGGTGTCTAAAGTGAACGAGCAAACAGCCATAAGCATGCAAACTACCGTTAACAACGACGCCGGACAAGGAAGGACTGGAGGGATCGAGGAGGTCATCGATTGCGTCAATGAAGTGAGGTTTGCGTTGTTTGCTCAATTCCATATCGGCGATGAAGCAACGAGGGGGAGCTGGGAACGAGTATAAGAAGGAGAGGCTATCCTGTAGTAACTGGCTTATTCTCATCATCAACACAACAACTCAAGCTCTCTACAGCAACAGCAACAGCTACCACAACAACTTCCCCTTTGCACCTTTAAACAACCATCACCACCTTCAAGATGACCGATGCTCAGGTTGCCGGCGGCCACAAGGCTAACATCAACAACCCCAACACTTCCAAGGAGTCCAAGGAGCACTCCAAGCAGGTTCTCGAGAACGAGTTCAACGGCGGCGATGGTACCAAGTTCTCTTCCTCTGTGGATTGACAAGCTCTGACATTTAACTCAGTCCCCAAGGCCGACGACAATCAGGGCAAGAACCCCGGCAATGTTGCTGGTGGCCTGAAGGCGTAAGTTAATTCCGGAACATCTTGGTCTGTCACATAGTTAACTTATATGCAGTACTCTTAACAACCCCAACGTCTCTGAAGAGGCCAAGGAGTCGGCCAAGGAGCGCCTTGATCAGATGTAAGATGGAATTGTATGTCTTCCGTATCTGGCAAAAATCCACGCGTATCTATGGTTGGAGTTGAACTCAGTAGCAGGCTTGGAATAAATGAATAACTGGCACTGATACCTAAACAAACCGTGACTTTGACTATGACCTCTATTTTGTCCGTGAAAACTACCATGAGATGTATTTTCTTCATCTCTTTACCTACCTAGGTCAACGGTTGCAACAAACTGTGTCTATACCACTGTTGCCTATCCAATGCCATATAGCGTGTTAGAGTACCCTAGTGATGTGGGTTGATTCACGACGTTTGACCCCATAAACGCATGATCTGTTGCAATCATCTCACTTTGAAAAGATATTCATCTTCTATAAGCTTACAACCACGAGAACCTATCATCTGAATCCATGTAAACATCAAATCCAACGCCATTCTCCAACCCAAAGTTAGGAATACAATCCTTTGTCTAGCCTTTCGCCCACATCATCGCGTTTCCGAATAATCATTCAGTGCAACACAGACAGCTCCTCTGTGATGTCCATTGTATTGCCGGATGATCTGCTGGCTGTGCAGCTCCCACAGCCGCGCGTAATGATCTGAGCAGGCCGTCACCAAGTAGGCCGAGTCAGCACTAAAAGCACAGTCCCAGACCCAGCGCTGGTGGCCAGTGAGGGTTGCTTCGAGCGGGTACGGCTTGGGCTCTTGGTCCGGGCTCGGCTCGATGTTCTTGACTTCCCAGATCTTTGCTGTGTGATCTGCGCTACAGGTTGCCAGCTTCTTGACGTCTGGGGAGAGAAGAATACGTGTAATGTACTCCTTGTGCGCGCTAAAGTGCGTGACGGGTACCAGCTGGGTGCGGTCGAAGCTCTGGATAAGGTTCCATACGAACACGTTGCCCTACAAGAGACGGTTAGATAACATGACCGGACGAAACATATCGAGAACATACGGCATTGTTCGCGGCGCAAAGAAGGGAGCCGTCACTGGCAACAGTCACGCTCGAGACTGAAACGTCTTCCTCCGGGATAAGCTCGTGAGAACAGTTGTTCTCGGCAAGATCCCACACTCTGACGCTGCCCGACCTATCGCAGCTGATGATCTCACCCTGGTTGGGGTGGATCACAACGTCATTCACGGGGCAGCCATGGTTGTAGCTTCGCTGAATAGTCCCAGACCTCGTCTCCCAGATCTTGACGGTGCCGTCCTCGGAGCTGGTCACCATCCACTTCCCCTCGCAGTGAAAGGCGACGCCGGTGATGTTGCCCGTGTGGCCCTCAAAGGTAAGCAGCGGGCTCGGGTTCGTCGACTTGATATCGTAGAGCTTGACCGTGTGATGGCCCGCGGCGGCGAGGTATCGCTTGTCGGGGGAGATGCACAGGCGGTTGACCTGGGAGTCCGGGTGCTGGATGGTGCGCGAGCAGATACCCGACAAGGCCTCCCAGAACCTAGCGAGAAAGGGAAGTCAATGGTTGTGTTCTCATTCCGGGGGAGCGCATATCGCATCGAACCTGATCGTGTGGTCGTATCCAGCTGCGACGTGGGTTAGCTTGCGCTGGGCCGAGGGGCTGGGGAGTAGTCGCATTTACCTGTACAGAGAATGACAGACATGATGATGGCGGAAAATCAGTCGCTTGGAACTCAGCTCATGGTAAACGAGGTCCTCCAGGGACCTTAGTATTGCTTAAAAGGTTGAGAACGAGTGACGACGCATCTCCGATTCCTAATTCTAGCTTCTGCTGCGCGGGACGCGGTTCGCGAGATGCAGTAACCGAGGTATGCTTAAATCCGTGCATGGCCCCGACATGTAGCATAACCGCTCCCCCCATAGGTTGTATCGTAATGATTTCCTTTTCTCAACATACATACCTACTTATTATCATCGTTTCTCTCCTGTTTTGTCTGCTACCTACATCTGCTACTCACTACCTTTATGACGCAATTCATCAGAACAAATGCCTTGCCATGAGCACAACTCCACGGCTCATTTCGGTAT
This sequence comes from Fusarium zealandicum, assembly GCA_013266195.1. Taxonomy (NCBI): domain Eukaryota; kingdom Fungi; phylum Ascomycota; class Sordariomycetes; order Hypocreales; family Nectriaceae; genus Fusarium; species Fusarium zealandicum. Next base: position 15,529 of record JABEYC010000175.1, on the reverse strand, counting down.
CTTGCATGTTTCACATCGCACGTGCATGATCGCTACGAAAAGAGAGTCTCGCGAACCGAATCCAAGGAACCAAGTGCACGACCAAGAGAATCCTTCAAGAACAACCGGGCTCTGATTACATGCCACGGGTCTTCACTTAACTGGTGAACTCGTCGCTGTGTGTCAGAAAGGCTCCCTCGTGCCACCGGTCATCGAGGTTTCGCCCATGCCATCACCCGTCTCGCATATCAGCGACAGGTTTCCATATGGGGTACGGACTCAGAAATCCGGTGCCTTTTCGTTGTGTACTACCTACACCTGACCACGCGAGAACGTCTCAGTGGACTGGTCAGCGATTGGACGAGCCAGGGCGTCGTGCTTCGAGCGCGGTTACCAGCATTAGTTGCGACAAGGGCAACAACTATGTTTTCAGCTGCGAGTGCAGAAATAGGCTGCTTGTTTATTGCTATCGATGTTCCTTACCTGTTGTTGGAGCGAGAACCTGCACATCTCTCAAAAAGTCGAGCGTTGAGAAGAGTTTCACAAACCGCAAAGCCAACGTATCTTTGGATCTGATAAGTATCCCTTTGTTCGGATCAAAGCGAATTTCAAATTGCTCTCAGATCGACATTATCATATCATCTCGCGAGAACATCACACATGCAGGTCCAATGTCGTGTGACGCCGTTGGAAACTTGAGTGCGGCTTCTCGGCCCCTGATTTTTCGGAATTCCAAGACATACTCACCGTTCCAGGATGGTCACGAGGATGCGACTCTGAGCTGCTTCACCTCACGCAGGAGCTTGAACATGGCGTCTCAGGCTCATCGGCAGCAGCTCCGAGTAACTAGGCTACCAAGCGGTCAACTCGATTGCTATATTTGAGCGACTCTTTTGCATATCTTAAGGCCATCTCAAGCGAGTACTGGTGTGGGATTTTTATCAAAGATCGCGACAAAAGTTGGTCGATTTGTTTGATGACTCCCACATTGCATCAGCTTGCCGAATCAGGCTGAGAACTATGATATGGTGCCGAGTTGTTCTACACTGTTGTCGAGTAACAATTCAGCTCTGCCGTGTTGCCCATCATCTGACTTCTGTCGATACTCTCTGGTCACTTCTTATCGCAGCTATTCGGCGGCAGTGAACCGACATATGCAGGAAGCTAAGGACTAAGGTATAAGGATCATATCATGTCACTGACAACCTCACCGGATTGTTTGTGCAACTACCCTAGTACCGCGTGCCCAGAGTCATCAAATAAACATATTCACTCCATTTTAGTCCTCATTGACCAGATTTCCATCTCGCGGCAACCTAGGATGCTCACCGGTTCATACCTCTGGCCGCTCTACTATCAAACGGGAGTCAAGGTGGACAGACGCCGTTCTATTCTTGCCTAGCTATCTTGCCGAGCAGAGCTTCGGGTTCGGCGTGAACATTAGCAAACTCCAGGAATCGATCGTTATTCATGCTTGGCAACTCCTGAAGGGGCAGGCGACAAGGTGCGTGACCAAGTCGGCAGAAAATGAGGGTAACACGACAAGATGAGGACAGGGAAGCGTACACGCACACATACGTCAAGGAATTTGCAAGCAGTCTACAAGCTCATTTTATTTGCTCCGAGCTTTCGAGTGTCGCTAGAAGACGGTTGTTGTTGACCGGTCGAGCTGGCAATAGGGGCGTACAAGGCGCGGGGAGTTGACAGCAATGTCGTGGCTTCGTATGCTTGGTCTTGTCTCGGGCACGGACTTCTCGGGCGCTCTCTAATGCATCAGACGGGAATAGTAAACGGGTGCCGAAGAAAAGTCGGTCTGGTCGTGGTTGGACCTTGCCGAGCTCAACAGGTCCGATACTTGTCGGGGGGTTGCGCCGGACGAAGACACGGGACAGACACGGGACCGGGAGCTGGAACAGAAACAGCGTCCATAGCCTCGGGCTCGTCGCCGTCAACTCTTGAGTAACGTTATGCACTTGGGAGAGAAATCTTGCAATGGACCTGTTCTCTTCATGGCGCCTTTTCCCCGGTAAGGCTATAGCTGATACTACACAGAACTACCTCGACTTCTCCAAGGCTTGATATGGCATGCGCTTGACAGGCAGCTTCCTGAAATGCCACTCTACGACAGAGAGCTCATGGGCATAGTCTCACAGCTGGTACGCAGCTTGATTGATGATGCAAACATCAACACAGCTCTCCTTTGAGCATTAGCGCCATGTCACCGACCGCGAAGCTGCAGAAGTTCAGCCGATTCTGCTGCTTTAAATGGGTCCTTAGGTGACATACTAGCTCACCAGCGGCCGGGGCAGAAAGGCACAACCTTGCGATGCTGCAGCATGCCGTCAGGCTTGGTCAGCGCGGACGTTCATTTGCCGGTCCTCTCCGGAACCGGTCAAGGCGTCGAGGCATTTAATCCCGTCCAAGCCTCCAGTAGGCACCGACGATGTGGTCTGCGAGGCGCTTCCCCGCGCAGACCGGAGGGGGGGGGGGGGCTGCATGCGGCTTGGAAGCCACAAACTGGTCGCATTTCGGTCACCATGTGCGGACACGCTGCGCACCAGGATGTGAGTTTGAGGCCCAGGATTTTAGCCATGCAAGTATGAGAGCATGCTTGTTGGACGTTGGGCTTCAAACCCTCGTTTCTCGCTCCAGTCGTCGAGCTGCGTGCCCGAGCAAGGCAACCGCCCATCCCTGAACAGGATCGCCGTCACAATACCCGATTGTAGCCGGCATCATGACAGCGGCTACCGGCTCTGACTGACAGACGGACGGAACTCGCTTGTATCAGTTCGCAGCTTCATATCTCCCCTTAGTGAGGCGGTGTGAGCGCTGGTTGCCGTTGGCTTGTTGGTTGTATTCGTCGTTTGACGCTGAGGATGCCTAGATTTGCCTATATATACCGGCATGGCTCCCGATGCATCTCATCATGGTGTGCTTTGGCCGAGCAAGCTGCTTAAACATAAACAGAACCACATCATCTTCAGCTCAGCCTTGTCTTTGACGGCCTTGGCCATGGACTCTATCCTAAGTACATACGACTTTGACGAGTACGGCACGACATGGATCACCTGCGATCTATGCAGCGGCTCTTTCCAGCGAGAAGCGTACGTTTACCCCCCGTCGTTTCCGAACCCTTGCTGATCAGAAGCAGTGAGCTGTGCCAGCTCTGCCAGGGCAGCAAGGTGCGCAGGGTCACCTATGAATACCTCGCTGCGGCGTCTGCTCCCCCGCAGGTGCAGCCGAAGCGCCAGCCGCCGTCGCCGCCAAAGGACAACAACCGTGGCTGTGGTCGTGGGCCATCAAGCGGCCGTGGTGTCTACAGCCGTCGCTCTTGATCGACAACCTTGATGACGAGCGGGTCTCGTGTGTAAATGTCTTTCGGTACATGTTCAAGAGGTGTTCGGCCAGAGATGGCTATGGGTCTGCGATGCTTGGTGATTTGAGTTGAGATACCTTGATTTATGTTTACGCGATGATGATGGGATATGGCGGGTATATGAAGGGTGTTGGTTGATGGATCGCCTTTGTATCAAGGCTAGTCACTCGTTGTAAGAGCTTGGGTTCGTATCTATCGTGGATATAGCAACATTGATGTGCTTCCTTGTTGCGAATCTAGAACTCCAATAACCAAATCAATCTTTTTTAAGAGTCACCTTGTCTCGATGTCGCTGCTAAACACTGGGAGAGTCCTGCAGAGTCCGTGATGGATCTACTCTGTTCGTTGCCGAGATAAGAGAGGGTACAAATAGTAGTTATATACTTTGGGCAATTATGACACGAGTGCCAGTATCATCCTCAATTGCTCATGTAATTAATTACCTCTTAAACCTCAACATCTCGACTCCGCCCCGTCTTCCTCGCTCCTTCCTCCGACAAATGGCATCTCTCCCGATTGCCCCGCGTCATGCCGAGCTCCAGCAACCCCACCCCCGCTCTGCCGTGACCGGAGCTGCGCCGGGCCACCTTCTTGCATCTTCCATCACCATCATTAAAACGATGCGGACCTCCCTGCACCGACTCGCCATAACCTCGAGAGCCCTACTGTCGCCAAAGAAGAAGACGACGACGCCCCTCCTCCAGACCCCGCTCCTCGCCCGCAAGATGTCGTCCCTCGCCGAGCCCGTCCTCAAGAAGCCCGTCAAGCTCTCGCTGATCCAGCTGGCCTCGGGCTCGGACAAGCAGGCAAACCTCGACAGCGCCGCCTCCCACGTCGCAAAGGCCGCCTCGTCGGGCGCCAAGATCGTCGTCCTCCCCGAGTGCTTCAACTCGCCCTACGGCACCAAGCACTTCCCAAAGTACGCCGAGACCCTGCTGCCCAGCCCGCCGCCACGCGATGCCGCGCCCTCGTACCACGCCCTCTCTGCCATGGCCGCCGACAACAGCATCTACCTCGTCGGCGGCTCCATCCCCGAGTTCAACCCCAAGACGGAAAAGTACCACAACACGTGCCTCGTCTTTGGGCCCGATGGCGCCCTCCTGGCTACTCATCGCAAGGTGCATCTCTTCGACATCGACATCCCCGGAAAGATCACGTTCCGCGAGTCCGACGTCCTCAGCCCCGGTAACAAGGTGACGCTGGTCGACCTGCCCGAGTACGGCAAGATTGCTGTCGCCATCTGCTACGACGTGCGCTTCCCCGAGCTTGCCACCGTCGCTGCGCGAAAGGGTGCTTTTGCCCTCATCTACCCGGGTGCCTTCAACACCACAACAGGCGCTCTACACTGGCAGCTGCTCGGCCGGGCCCGCGCCGCTGACAACCAGCTCTACGTTGCGCTGTGCAGTCCCGCCCGTGACGTTGACTCGGGCTACCCTGCCTGGGGTCACAGCCTCGTCGCGGATCCAATGGCTGAAGTGCTCGTCGAGGCAGATGAGAAGGAGACGACTTTGGAGTGGGAGCTTGATCCTGACAAGATTTCCGAGGCGAGGAAGAATATCCCTCTCAACACACAGCGGAGGTTTGACGTATATCCTGATGTGAGCGAGGGCAAGGTTCAGTTCGAGGACCCATCGTTGGGCGAGCCGGAATAAGTATACGGCCATAGCTCGATGGAATAAATCATAATGGCCATGGCAATCATCGGGTGCATGGTTCATGGCCTGGTGAATTAGGATGAACGGGTCAAGACCGCAATGTTCACACGAGTCACGCCGGGAAAGATCGACTGAGATAGAGATCATCTATATTTCAAGACTCCGTAAGCCCTACTCGTTGTGACGCCAGAGGCTTTTCCTTGTTGGGACGCATTTCCTTGCATCCGTGGTAATCTATACGGCCACCGTGGCCGTTTTTCCCCTTTTCGATCCGTTTTTCCGCATGAAACTCATAAACATAGCCACCCAGACCAATCGTCACACGCCTTTCTCTCCTGTCGCTGGCGACTTTACTCGAGAGCCTTCTGGGCGAACTTGGGAAGGACGAAGCTGGCCTTGTGGATCTCGGAAGAGTAGTATCGGCACTTCTCATCCTCCTCCTCCTTGGACCAGGTTCGGAGAGGGGTCTTGACGTCGGCGTTGGCGTCCTTGGAGCAGACCATGAAGCCGATCTGGCCGGAGGGGTAGGTGGGGATGGTGGTGTAGGCGTACTCGGCGACGGGGAAGATCTCGCGGCAGTCCTTCTTGAGCTGAGTGATGAGGGGCAGGTGAAGCCACTGGTTCTCGGCTGTTTTGCAGTCAACAATGTTAGCGCAGCTCCAGACGAAACTACGGTGCAAGACAACAAGTAACGGAGCCGGAACAGCAGAACGCGGCACACATAAATGAACAACCGAAATACATGCTACACGGGACTACCGGAAGCAGAGCTGGGAAAGCAGCACTAGCTTCTAGCAGTCCCTAGGAGAGACGGGCACAAATATGTACCAATCGAGGGAGAGCTCATCCTCCGATCAACTTTGATCGGGCAGGTCTCCCCGATTCTGCCGTTCCTAGGGACCCCTGTTACTTTCCTCAAGAAAATAGGGAACATACAACCTTGGGTAGTAATGACACCGCCCTCGCGGAGGGCGTCCTTGAGGAGCTGGAAGTAGCTCTTCTCGAAGAGGGCCTGGGCGGGACCCTCGGGATCGGAGGAGTCGGTGATGATGACGTCGAACTCGTTCTTGTAGTCGTTGAGGAACTTGAAACCGTCGCCGATGTGGACCTTGGACTTGGGGTGCTCGAAGCCGACGGCCATGCTGGGGAGGTACTGCTTGGAGAGACGGACAACAGCCTTGGTGCTGTTAGAAGCCTGTGTCAGGGTGGTGCGGGTGCACGTATGGGCATACCTCGTCAATGTCGCAGAGGATAGCCTCCTCGACGCAGTCGTGCTTGACAATCTCCCGGAGAACACCACCGTCACCGCCGCCAATTACAAGGACCTTCTTGGGGTTGGGGTGGGAGTTCATGGCGAGATGGGTGATCATCTCCTGGTAGGAGAACTCATCGCGCTCGGTGCACTGGACGACGTTGTCGAGGACCAGGACGGTGCCAAAGTCGGTGGACTTGAAGATGAGGACATCCTGGTACTTGCTCTTCTCGTGGCAGAGGACCTTTTCGACGCGGAGGGTCATGGCCTGGCCTATTGAGGAGGTATGAGAAGTGGTTCGAGGAACGGGTGATTAACCGGGGGGGTTGCTTACCAGGCCACATCTCCGAGATCTCTCGGAACCAGCCATCTGCGAGTAGGTGAGTCAGTAAATTCTTCTGCTAGATATTATGTGAAGGAATTGAAGGTTTCGGTGCGCGAGCAGTGTCTTGTGAGGGGAAATGAGGCGGCGGCTCGGTCATGGAGGGGAAGCTTGGGGTTATTTTCACAACATTCTCCTGCATCAAGAGAGCCCAGTCGGTGTATTTCTTCCAGTGACACAGATTGGGCAATCTTGCATCCAACAGGAATGCGTATTGTATTCGCTTCTCGTCGCATATATGTCGTCGGATACGGGCCCGTAGGATCGCAACGAGAGAAAGGACACGCAGCGCATCCAACATGATCATGTTCCTCATCATGGGAGAGGGGCATCGCGGGGTAGCCCTTGTTGGAGAGGCGACAAGAAAAACTCACCCTTGATGGTCTCGTGGGTAATCTCCTCGGAAGACATTTTGCAGGATGTTGAGACGGAGCGTGAAGAATCGAGAGAGAGAGGACGATTTCGGTGATGAAGCGACGAGCCGAAGAATGATCCAACAGCAAGCGGGAGCGGTAACAAAGTTGGAAAAGGTGGGCGGCTTGTCTTTTTAAGAAGTTCGCATCGTGGCTGGTGCTGGTGCTGGACCTGGGCATGCATGTACCTGTCGTACCTGTACCTGTGTGGGGATAATGGCAAAATTTTCGACGTCCACCGCCTCGAGCTGCAACTGACAAGCTGGGCTCGAGCCGCAGAAGCTGGCATCGTCATTGGATTTCTACCACGTATGGACCTCGCTGTAGAAGAGCCCGTACCTACATTACACTGGGCGGCTTGGGCAGCGACCTACCTGCTACCCCAGACGACAATCAGGCGGTGATGAGACACATCCATACGATGTGCGACAGACAGGCGTGCACTGGCACCACTCACAGCGAGCGCAGTGGCCCTGCTAACCCCAGTAAAAGCCCGTGCAGTTCCAGATTTGATTTTCTCACGACAAAAGCCTAAAGTCGGTTTCTGTTACACCTATGTAGCATAACAGCCTTGAGGGGCTCTCCATCTTTTTGATTCACATCCCAATGCCCGTTTCTGGCTTGGATCTTCACTCGTCGACGCGGAGCAGAACGTGGGGTGTCCTCTGCAGATATTTCCACACCCGGTAATAATAATCCAGCACCTCGGGCGACTGCTTTGCCCCGGCCTTGGGCAGTGCATCATGACAAGCAACTTTCTTGTCAGTGAGGACAGATCGTGCAGTAATGACATGCCAGAAGAAAGCTACAGATTGGTATAGATAGATCGTCTCGGCTTTATTACGCAGATGCAGTCACGAGAGCAAAAACGCCGTGTCCCTTTGCGAGTAACAAACCACTCTCATCCAACTCTCATGCTTGCTTCGGGAACCATAGGCTGAGCCCCAAAACACTACCTACCTACCCTATCTAATTGGGCATCGACCGTAGTCGAATGTTTTACCTAACCCATTCTCAGCCGGCAAGGTACGGTGTGCTCCCAGTGAAGTATTGTTTTACCCTGCACAATAGCTCATAGGCTTCCGGCTATCTTCCCCAGAGTCGATACCTAACAAATCTCGACCAGTTGTCGGTGAGTTCATGTACTTTGCACCTTTTTCTGCCCAACAACATGTTCACCGCGACCTCATACAGACCCATTAACTTCCACAGCTACACCACGTAGTATAGTTGTGGTATCGTCAACGCACCCGGGCTGTCATATCAGGCCGTACGGCACCGCCTTTAGGACGGACGACTGCCGGGTAGGGCGCGGAGAAGCCACCACTTTCGTTCTTAGCATCAACGGATGCTCGGGCACTTGTTTCTCCCAATATCAATAACACGTTGCCTCGATGAGAAACAAAACCGATAGCAGAAACTTGCGATTGAACTATCGGTCATTACCATTGCATCAAAATCCACCCCTGACTCTTTCTGCCTGTGTAACTATAAACCTGTCCCGTTCCGCCTGCGGATTGCGGACATGCAGCCTTTTGACATAACTAGAGGGGGAACAGCAAATCAGGACCTCGATATTATCACCCAGTTACCAGGGGGTCTCTCTCAGGGTAAATTCACTTTTTCGGCAATCACGGTAGTAATGGAGTTCTTCTCTTCAACACCACGCTCCTCTAGCAACCAGCCAATCAGTCATGCCCTGCGTTTCAACCATTACCCGCCATAGACGTTAGCATTGGTGAGATATGAGCAATAGAAACGACACCCTCCATAATCAGTAGGTAGGCAAGTACGGAGTAGGGCCAGAGAACACAGCGGCCGTTTTGATCGGACGATGTAATATTCATTTCCGGGCGGTTCTTATGGGTCTCTAATACGTAGCTCGGCCGCTGCAACTTGAAACGCCGACTACATGGACCAGGCAAACTCCCTGCTCCTCGAAAGTTATACGTTCCTGCATACGTACATATACTACGGAGTACGTTGTAGCATGATGGTTGAGCAGGATTCTTTCAAGTGACAGGGATGCCTTATCTTTTGACCAGAACCCCTGGCAATCGTTCTGATACGAGGCACCAGATGTTGCCGATGGCCAGCGTCCAAGAGCACGCGCATAAAAAATAATAATAATAAAAAGAGTCAGGCTTTCTGCGTGCAAAGGCTTGTAGCCTCACTTGGAAACATATAAAGACTCTCAGCAAAGCCGCCCACACGGTGGAGAGACTGAGGTCGGCAATGTGAGCTCAACAGGGACGATATCGGCACTCTCCCCGAGATAACATCCTACCCACCATGTGATTGATTCTCCAGCGACGACGCCCCTTGATCCCCGTTGAAATCATGCCCCGATGAATCTCCATTCGGCAGAGCGGAATGATGGCTACCTATGCAGCGTGTTTTCCTATTGGGAAACGGAACGGTTTCTCGCCTCGCATTAGCAACTCTAGAGAAGGATTGCATAACCCGGCGTCCTGTTTCAACCCCACTAAAGATAATGGGGAACAAAAACCAAGGCCGAAAGGAAGGGTAAAGAAAAAAGAAGGATAAAGATGACCTGAATGGTTCGTAAAAGTCTTCATCGGTTGCATTTATGAACGGGACAGAAATTGGTGCAGTCTCACTAGCCCATGTCCCTATTGGGCTGGAATGACAGTTGCCCACTTAGTTATTCTAGCTTGCGCAGCTGTGTCCGCGGGACTTCAAGGGTTCCCTTCCAAGGTTCTACATAAGCTTCTTGAAATGAAACACTGGACGGCTTCAGCAGCGGGCCCAAGACGACGGGCACCAGATGACACCACTGCCATCTAATACTACTACTCTACGCACTCCGTCGCCGTGCTTGTGGTAAGATTGCAGCCTTATCCGTAGAACCGATGCCATTCTCAGACGGGCTGTTTTGCCCAACGTTGGTGGAGCAGCGGACAGTAATAGTACTCTGTAGCTTGACGCCGTTTCCGAATCTCCATGTTTTAGCGCATTATTGTTACGAGCTTGTCAGGTCCGGCTGTGTCGTCGATTGATTAGGACCAGGGTTAACCCAATCTTGAGACGGTCGTCATTAAGCTACGGTCTCAGAGTAGGAACTTGCTTCTTCCAGGCTGCCGGTTTCTCACGCAACTTGGTGCTTGGCTGTGCTGGAGCTTAAAGACGCCCCCAGAGCTTCAGTTCAATGGACCTGGTCTTCAACGGAGATTGGTGGAGGGGCGCAGTCAGGAACCGAACGGCGTGCCGGGAATGTCTGTTGTAAGCCTGGACCAGGGTTGAGCCAGGTTCGCGGGAGAGACAAACGGCATCATATATTAGTGGAACTCGAGGTTGAAAGCAGAGATCTCCCGAGACCGTTCCCCCTTGCCCAGTAGCGTACGTAGTAGTTCGCTCTCAAGTGAAGACGACGGATCTGATCTAGCATGAATCTTTGTGAAGAGGATGCAAGAAATGGATGGCTCTTCCTTCCTTTTTTCAAGGGCCCCACCAGTGCCGCAACCGCCAGACGGGGGCTGAATACTAAGTTGTAACTTATCAAGTGCGAAAGAGTGCGCAAGGCTCTGGTCTCGTTGATTGCAGCCGAGGTCGGGTCGGTATCCTGCCCCAGGGGAGAGGGGCCAGGACCATGTCAAGGGGAGGAGATGAGGGTTGAAGATCCCGAGGAAACGAGGCCTTATTAAAATGCAAGGGCACGAGAGGCAACGGAAAAGAAACATCGGGCCTACCAGGCCTCCCAGGCCATCCTGTTGGAGTCTATCAACGTTAATGGAAGGCTATTCCAGCGATGAGTACTGTAAGTGGCGCATGCCAAGGGCATGTCGACCAACAAGCCTTGCACAAGTATCAGCATGGCATGGGCAGACCACAGCCAGAGACTTGTTGGTGGTGATGACCTGGAAAGTTGACATCTCACGATTCCATATGCCGAACATGGCTGCGGCAGTGACAATGGCAAGCCTCGCTCAACACCCACTCACACCTCGTGATAATTAATGGATGGTTCACGGGGAACGTTCCTAGCATCCGATCCGTCCTTACATGCGTTAACCCGGGTCATGGAAAGTGGCCGGTTCATGCCTTTAGATCAAGGTTAGAAAGAGGCGAGCCGCTTTACTCCGTACTAGGGCCGGTTCAACCTTGAAGGTGGTATCGCAGCTGGAGAGAGGCAAGAGGTACATGCAGTACATAGGTACATAACAGACAGAGAGGTGCATTTCGATAGGTCGCAGACCAGGATCGGATCCACCGGGGCCTGGTGTTTTAAGGGGCCTGGCCCTGGAAATAGCAGGGGGGCCACGGGGCGACTGGACCTGGACGCTTTCGCGATTGTTCCTGCCCAGGCCCGAGCAGCAGGTCGCGAGCATGTACCCGTACTCTTTATGTGAACCTGGCTGGTGTCCATGAGATACTTGTTCAATGCCTTTGGACCTTCCGCAGAAAGACCTTGGGACCCACCAAAAGCCGCAAGATGACCCGTAGTTACCTTAGTATGGATCCCTTGGCGTCGGGCAGTATCTCCCACCGTCTACTACGTACAGGCCGCCTGGCCCCCACCTCAAGCCCCCGTCGACGAACCGGCTCCACTAGGTTCCATGCCAACGCTTGTTCTAACACCACATGGCCCCTGCCATTTGTGCAGCCGCTAGGTAGTTTGCAACTGCGACTGCGACCCTGCAACTGCGACCTTGCAACCACTTGCTCTGAAGAACGGCGCAGGAGCTGCTTCCCGCGCTGAGGAGGATGTAATGCTGCTAAAATGCCAGGGCGTCTTGTTTAAAAGTCCTTGTCAAATATCCTGACCTGGGCCCGGACATTAATAAAGGACCGTCTCGTCTCGTTTCCCAGGCTCTTGACTTGGTCTACCCTTTCTCTGTCGTCTCTCCTACCAACTCGCTCCTATTAGGTTTTACTTGCTCCCACGGAATGGGAACTTGAAGCTTCCATTGTTAACTTTTGCGTCATCATCATTCCGCTTTCGCCAATACCAAGAGCGCCTTGGACCCTATTCTGAGCCCTCGTCAAGCACCAAGCACCAAGCTCCTGACTCAATTCGACCTGTCTTGCTTTCCCCCGCGACGCCTGTCTTTGTTCTCGACCCTCGATAAACGGCCACATTCCCTCAAACCTTGAAACTCTAGCGACTCCCGACTGCCACCTTGTTACGCCCACCCACCCGAGCTTCCTTGAACTGCTGCAAGGTCTATTGGCTCCGATCCTCGTGCGCGCAACGACCGACCCCAAATCGAACCGGGCCCCGCAACTTCTCATTTGGTATCTAACCCACGCGACGTCGTCTTTATCCAAATCTGAGTATCCGACCTGCACGACTGGGCGCACGTAGTTTGAGAGCTGAGATCGCTTCCCAACACCCATCATGTGCTTCGGCAGCCGAGACAAGGGCGATCGCACCGTGGCCCGCTCTCGCGATATCGATCGCCAGATTCGCCAGGATGAGAAGCGACTGTCCAAGGAGGTGAAACTGCTGCTATTAGGTAGGAACCAGCGACTTGTTTCTTGGTATATACGAAGCTGACACGCGATGCGCGCTCAACAGGAGCTGGAGAATCCGGGAAATCAACTGTTCTCAAACAGATGAAGCTCATCTACTCTCAGGGCTTCAGCAAGAACGAGAAGCTTGAATGGAAGCCCGTCATCTTCAGCAATATTGTCCAGTCCTTTAAGGTTATTTCAGAGGCGATGCACGAGCACGGCATTGAATTTGACGACCACGAGAACGAGGCAAGTCTTTCCAAATTCCTCGACTCTGTCTCAACCAATGCGACGAGACCTTGGGCGTTAGGTCGGATCCTGGTCTTGGAAGGCAGCTGTGTGAGACATTCTAGGGTTGGCTAACCGGTGCTATAGAAACACATGGCCCACCTTCTCGTCGAACATGAGATCAGCCCTCATGAGCGGATGCCTCTTGATTTTCTCGACCCTGTCAAGTCGCTATGGGCCGACAAGGGTGTTCGAGCTGCTATCTCAATGGGCAACGAATACGCTCTACATGACAATCTCACTTAGTACGTGCCCCCCTTGCATATTACAGGTTCCGCGGGACGATGCACTGACTCTCGTCCACGATAGCTTCGTTGAAGAAATTGACAGAATCTGGGCAGAAGACTATGTTCCCAACGACCAAGATCTCCTCAGATCCCGACTGCGGACTACTGGTATCACAGAGACCATTTTCGATCTCGGCCAATTGTCCTACCGAATGTTTGATGTTGGTGGCCAGCGATCAGAGCGGAAGAAGTGGATTCACTGTTTCGAGAACGTCAATTGTCTGCTGTTCCTCGTGGCCATCAGCGGTTACGACCAATGTTTGGTCGAGGATAAAGATGGGGTGAGTATCTGACAATCCCCCACTAACATGGATACGCTATACTGACTGTGACGATCAGAACCAAATGAACGAGGGGCTCATGCTCTGGGAGTCAATCGCCAACTCGCACTGGTTCACCAAGTCGGCCCTTATCCTCTTCCTCAACAAGATGGATCTTTTCAAGCAGAAACTTCCCAAGAGTCCCATCACCGACCACGGCTTTACCGATTACCACGGCCCCAAGGACGATTACAAGGCCGCGAGCAAGTATTTCTTGGACAAGTTCAAGGCATTGAACCGAAACACCGACAAGGAGATATATGGTCATTTTACTAACGCCACCGATACGAATTTGCTTAAGATTACGATGGCTTCGGTGCAGGATATGATAATCCAGCGGAACCTGAAGCAGCTCATACTGTAAGGTCCCTCAAATGTCCTGAATCGCACATTGATATGCTCAGACATTCGGCACCACAAAGATACAAATAAGCCCCACAATACCAATAACCTACGGGGAAGACAATGCCTCGGCTGCGTTCAACGTATTCCCTCGTCATCAGCAAAACCCCCGTCTTGCTGTCTCGAATACTGGGGATGCCCGCACGATCGACACCCGATATACATTTCCTTTGGATTGTAGGCTTTCAGTAGCCGTGTATCCAGCTCAGACTAGCCGAAGCACGCGATATATACGTTCTATATACCCTCTACGCCGGGCGTATCGAAGTCGCATTACGCCCCTACCGACGTAATTTCGCAAGGTTGACACCCAGGGCGGCACTGGCATTATTGCCGGACGAGCCACGCGGGCTGTGGTGTGAGGTGATGAATTGGAGACGAGTCATGACTCGTACAAGTTATGAGATGAATGGAGAAGAGGTGGAGATGAGAAGAAGACGCAGCGTCTGACTGATTTTTTTTGTATGTGTATTGTATGATACCTAAGGCGCACCTCTTGTTGTATGTGCTCGTTGGATTATTTTATAGATGGCTCAAAAAGTAGCGGCGGAGAACCGGCATTCTTGATTAGTGCATATTATGAGGTGTACGCCACAAAGGAGGTTTACATGATAGAGAAACATATCAACGATGTCCGGACCCTCAGTGTAATGAATCAGGCCATGTACGCACTGATACTCGACCAACTGTGCAGCGGGTGTGGCTGCTCCTCGTGCGACAAGGAGCACGAGTGTGTGTCCGTGTGTTGAGCCCAGAGCCATATGGCTGCTCAGACCATCTCCCAAGGGAGAGGCCGGACTCTTTAGGTGGAGAGTGGGACTTTGTTGTTGTCGAATCTCGTTGTTACCGCTCGGTTGCCAGGGGCGTCTTGTACATCTGAGGCTGCTCCCAACTATCGACGAAGATGTGAGATTGAACCTAATTAAAATCATGGTAAAATACTATCTGAAAGCTGGGGGTTTTACTGTGATACACTAGAGCTGAAATCTATCAGGACAATGGATATGCTGCGTTCTTTGCGTGGTGCTGTATTGGAAAGTGTTGCTAGTTTCTTTGCGATTGGATGCCACGGTGACAACAATTGAACATCAGCTGTAATACCTCCATTTCTTGGTCAACTCGCAAGTGTTTTCTTCGTATATAAAAAACCAACTGCAAAAGCTCCTTGTGATTCCCATGCAGAAACCTCGAAAACAAAACAAAAAAACGGCTGGTTCAGCGATATTTGACGCCTGTCTGCTAACTCAAGTGACCACTTCTCAGCGTTTACAAGCTGTAATGCACCTTGACGTACAAAGCGGGGCTCCAGACCGTAATCCATGCGCCCTGGTTGGTTAATGCCCTCCGTGTCACCACACTAAAAGAGTCTTCGCTCCAGGTGTTTTAGATTGCCGGGACAAAAACAAACGGCAGACTCGACTCACGGGGGATAAAGCACGGAATCAGTCATGTTGGACGAGATTCAGTGTCAAGATGAGGAATAAAAAAACCCCCAATATGGCTATTCTACATACCGAGCGTCTACTCTGAGGGTTTCTCCAGGTTTGTTCCAGCATAGCTGCTGTGAAGAGCTAGGAAATAATGTTCAACTGCCCAGTTATATAAGCCCGGGTGTGCAGCATATTCTGTCCCCCCGCCTGCTCCTCACCTCGACCTCAGCTCGCCTCAACCCAAACACACTTTCCCTCACACAATCCCCC